>JARHVA010003720.1:1150000-1255000 GCA_037957365.1 Torreya grandis
AACTAAAGACACTCATCTATAAACACATCAACCCTACTAGGTCCCCTAAAAATGGCATGTCTGTTAAACTACTTTACAAATTACATGGTCTAAATGATTAAGATAATAATCATTGATATAATTATTAAATCCAGGGAAAAAATATTTCACATAAATTTTTAAATAAAGTTATGGGAATGATATTTTATATACTCAATAATAAATTTAAGGGATGACCTCCCTATGCCCAATGCATTTAACCTACCCCATCCCCATCCCCACAACATTAAATCTTAAATATTACTGTCTAAATAACTTTTGATTATGAAATCATGGACACCTTTAAACTATTAGGCACTTTTAGAATGAAGGGGAATATAAAAGCATTCGAATGCAAGATTGTTGTTTGCATATTATGATTACAACTCAGATAAAACACCATACACAACACAATGTTAAAATAATATTAGATTCATATATTGGTCCTAATGCCCTTAAAATATTCTTACAATGCTTAATTCCCTCATTCAAGAAGACTGACCCCCTTGATTTATCATCTTACTACATTTACACAATTCAAAAGAAATTAATTTATTAAATTAATGTTTTATTTTTGTCTTGTTGATGCACTTGTTTATTTAAGTATGTTCTTATTATTGATATTTATCTTTTCTAAATTAAATAAAAATTTAAGGTATGAAGATGGATAAAAATTTGTTATTTATGTTACCATAATTACACTCACCTACATATGCTCCAAGAATCTAGAAAACAAGATGGGTGGTACAATGATTTTTTTTGGACTTATTCTTTTTATTTAATTTATGAACCTATGTTATGCTCATTTTTTAGCACAGACTAAAACTGCATCACAACACTTTTTTGATAGAGTATGGACTTAATGTTTAATATATCTTATAATTCACTTGAGCGAGATTACCCTAACTCCAATTATTATATGTTTAAATATAATAATTCATTTAAAAAATTTGTTCTTTAATTCTATCAAGTACTCTTGTCATGTAAAATGTAAATATTTGTGTAACTTTTGATCATGGAAAGGTTAGTTAGATATATACACTTCACATTGAAATTTATACTAACCCTTTAAATTTGATCACATATAAACATGCCTTTTGACGTTATAAATAATTATTGATAAAAATTTCATGGTGATCCTTGTAGGCTGATTAGGTGCATGGTGTGTACTAGGTTGATCTAATGCATATCCTTTATGTCAACCTTGAAACTCATCATAGTCAAAATAGTTTAGAATCTCATTGAGAATAAAATCACAATAAAGTTTTCTCAAAAAATATAATGGGACCTCTTGGTTGTTACATGGTGAATAATCAAACACCATCCACCATCAGTCTCATACATTATCTCTAATCAAATTGTGTTTGCATCGATGGATTGGGAAACATTTAATAGTTAGTGTAAAAGGTGCATTGGTTTTTGGGTTAATGAATAAGGCACAAATTTTGCATTTTGTTATTTCTTTGTTCTTCAGCTCACATGCTGATAAATTGTTAACATAATAAGCCCTCCACCTATCCCTATATGATGTCCATCTATCAATTATACTCATTATCAACTCAACTTGACCTAATATTGACTCTAGGGTATTGGCCAAATAGGTGCGGTGGGTGTTGGTGGAAGTGGGTCACTTGTTCTCCTAATTATTTGCTTAATTTCTATTTTTTTCACTATGTGTAGCTAGATCCTCCTAAATTTTTAGGGGATCTTGTGGAATTGTAGGATGTATATGAGGGTTAGGCAGAGGATTAGGAATGTTAGGCATAGGGTTAGGAGGATGGTTAGCATGTTGGTCTCTTGTAGTGGAATGGGCTATTTGAAAAAATGAATTTACCAATTAAACAATGTAAATAAAAAAAAATGCCAATATTTAATGTTAACAAGTTTAGTTTTTTATCACTTACCTCTTATCTGTGGTAACATTGTTTATTTGGCGAAGTATTAGGGTTTCAAACAAATATTTTCTCCTTCTGCAAGTAAAACATGATCATGGATTTGTGTAGTGAAGATAGATCAAAGAGGAAAATTGATATGAAATGCATTTGGCTGTGGGAATGTGGTAAGTTGTGGCTCAAAAAATTTGAGTCATAACTCAAATAACTCATATGCATTAGGGAAAATGTCCACGGAATTTCCCCCCAACTCTGTGCACTTACCCAAGTATATGTTGTTGAGAAACCGCCTGAAACAAAGGAGGATAAGGAGGAAAGAGAGAAAAAAGAGGGCATGGCATAAAACTACCAGAATCACAAAAGAATTATGCGAATAGAGCCTAATAATTGAAAACACATAGGTACCTTAAAATAATGCATCTTTAGTGTCTCAAAAACTGATAAAGAGATAATCAATGAAGATACTTGATTCATGACTTGCCTTAAATATGTGATCATAAATGGCTGGATAATTTTATAGAACTCACTATTTATCATCGTTTGAAGCTGAAGTTTTTTTCACTATTAGGATAGTAGAGGTTTCCTATTATAGATGATGACTCACTTTGGATTTAGTAGATGGATCCTTAATATTTTTTTCGACCAAGGTAGCCTTACTAACAAATATTCCTTACTACAAACATTCATCTATAAACACATCAACCCTGCTAGGTCCCTTGAAAATGGCATGTCCATCAAACTTATTTACAAATTATATGGTCTAAAAGATTAAGATACCAATCATTGCTATCAATATTAAAGTTAGGGAAAAAAATATTTCATATACAATTATTAAGTAAATTTAGGGGAAAGAGATTTTATTTACTTAATAAATTTAAGGGATGACCTTCCTATCTGTAGCACATTCAACCTACCCCATCTCCATGCCCACAACATTCAACCTTAAATATTAGTATCCAACTCACTTCTGATTATATGCAATCATGGACACTCTTAAACTATCAGACACTTTTAGAATGAAGGGGAATATGAAAACATTCAAATACATCGCTGTCATTTGCATATTGTGATTACAATTCAGACAAAACATCATACACAACACAATGTTCAAATAATATTAGATTTATAGATTGGTCCTAATACCCTTAAAATATTCTTACAATGCTTAATTTCCTCATTCAAGGAGACCAACCCCCTTGATTTATCATCTCACTATATTGATACAATCCAAAAGAGGTTAATTTATTAAACTAATGTTTTGTTTTTGTCTTGTTGATACACTTGTTTATTTAACTATGTTCTTATTATTGAGATTTATTCTTTCTAATTTAAAGAAAAAATCAAGTATGAAGATAGAGAAAAATTTGTTATTTATGTTATCACAATTACAATCACCTACACACGCCGCAAGAGTTTAGAAAATAAGACGAATGGTGCAATAATTTTTTTTTGAACTTATTATTTTTATTTAATTTATGAAAATATGTTATGCTTATTTTTTAGTACAGACTAAAACTGCATCAGAACACTTGTTTGATAGAGTTTGGATTTAATGTTTAATATATCTAAATATAATTGACCCGCGCAAGATTACCCTAACTCTAATTACTATATGTTTAAACATAACAACTCATTTAAAAAAAATATCTTTAAATTTTATGAAATATTTATTTAATATATTATCATCATGTAAAATATATATATTTATGCAACTTTTGATCATGAAAAGACTAATCAAATATATACCCTTCACATTGAAATTGAGATTAGCCCTTCAGATTTAAATAATTATTGAAAAAAAGTTCAACTAATTTAAACGTTAAATAGATTTGTATTTTCGTTCAAAACATATCGTGTGCAGATATCAGTACATTCTTTTATTGTAGATTATAAGTTAAAATGGCCGGAGGACCCACATAGACATATCAATAGAGATGCAAGGGAAGGAAGGGAAGGCGAGGTTTAATAATGGCTTCCATTCATGCGTAGTAAAGAATATAACCGAAAGCTGAGAGTATTTTATACCATGTATATATATTATAGGTATATATGATATGAATACTTAACTTTATATATACAACTTAATAACAGTATAAAGTACTTCATATATGTATATATATAATGAATATTTAACTTTATTATTTAATAAAAAAAATTATTTACAACAAATAAATAGCAGTATTTTATCTGCTATATTTATATATGAATAATAGTATTTTATCTCATGTATGTATGTATATAAAAATAAATGTAAGGATCCTAAGAATATTTTACAGCGTATTATTTTTTAGGTTGTAATTGACAGTAATATATGGTCCAATACACAATAAACAGGCTACAAACCGTCATTTTCGAAATGCCAATTTTGATGACAGCCAGAGAGAAAAGAGAGGATTGTGCCACTGCAAGGTCTACCAATTACTGGAACGTATAATATACATTTCAACTTCAATAACAATTTACAAGTATTCACATTTATTTTTCACTGAACAAGACCAACTATTAGCCTCCCTTCAAGATACAAATTTCGCCGCATATTATATTACATTTATTTTGTTGGTTGGAAGATTAGATTGGAACCGATTGATGGTTTGTTGGGACTACAATGGCGTCCTCCCCTTCTTACACATCGCCTTCTACTCATTTTTACTGGGATTTATTCTTGCATTTCAATGATTTCTTCTTTATTTCAGAAAGAAAACATCTCCCTCTTTATCATTCCTCTGACATTAATTCATCATTCGAATAACATTTTGTCAAAATTGATCAGTATGTAATATTTGTATTTGTTTGCTTGAATTTATGTTGAGGAACTATTTATAGCTCGATGTTCGATTTGCTTAAATTGGCGATTTTGTTTTTGATTTATTTTAACATGTTGTTAATTACTGCAAAGATGCATTTTTTAACTGCTATGACATTAATGTGTATTTGAGGCTCTTTGCTTTGCTTGTATTTAAAATGGGCTGGTCCTAAATATTCCAATAGTCCACCTCCGGCCTGCCATTCCCCAAGTTTTCAAAGCAGCAGATGAGATCAATTGCAACTGATCTGATTAATGTTAGTGAATCCCCAAAAAATGTTGCCCCTGTTGTTAATGTTGCTGATGTTCCATGGAGACTGGAGTTAATTTCTCCACTCCTTATGCATGCACAACAGTTAACTATCAGTTAGTTAACAAACAGTTAGTTAATCTGTTAGAGTTGCAGTTTGCATGTAAAGACTAAAATTAGTCTTTGGTTTGTTTTTTCTAATTATTGTCAGTTTTTCAAATCTATTTAATAGACCCATGGGGCAGTATTGTAATTTGAACAAGATCAAGAAAAAAGATTAAGAAGATCAGAATATTATTAAAAATCTTGTTCCTTGATTGCTGTAGCAATTTGAATGTGTTATTATCTGAGTGTGTGTTCTATTTTATGTTTTCATATGTTTTTTATTTTCTTAACAATTGGTATCAGAGCTGGTTAGGAAAGCAGCCAGCACGGAGGCGACAAAAAGAAAGGAGAGCGAAGCAGTCGGGTGAAGGAAAAACGCAAGAATTGCCCAGCAGGGAGCGCAGAGACCGACATCGGCAGTGTAAATTGACATCGGCCGACTCCCAGACCGACATCGGCAGAGTAAACCGACATCGGCAGTATTATCTGACCGACCACGGCAGTTTAACCGACGTCGGCGACTATGTTTTTGAAACAGCAACCAAAGAGGCCATCAAACAATGAATTTGTTGAGCCGCTCCCGAAGGAGGAAACACCCGCTGAGAAGGATGAGCCGACAGCCGAGACCAAAGACGGGACCGCAGAGGAGGCCAATGAAAAAGGGACGAATCCGATCAAGGCAGTCGAAGAAAGTAAAAAAAAAAAAAAAAAGGAAGCAGCAGAAAAATAAGAGTGCCCAAGCTAGAGGCGTATTACATAGAAGATTGTATTTCTGTTTTTTATTTTTCTATTTTTAATATTTTTTTATATATGCAGTGAAAAGACGAGCTCCGCAGAGCTTGTGTTACACAGTGAGTGACGCTGTGAAAGTGTGTGAGTTGTACAGCGAATGAAGCTGTGAACATGTGTGTGTTGAACAACGAGTGAAGCTGTCAAAGTGTCTGAAGATCAGACTGATCATTGGCAAATCAAGACCGACATGGAAAGAACCCAACAGAGTCCTAGGAGGATACCTGAGCAGTTATGCATCGAGTGAAAGAAAGGTAAGCAAACAAGAAGTTTGCAGTTTTGGACATAAGCATGTGCATTGATAGCCTTTCGACAGGCTACTCCTCAGTCTTAAACGTTGAGTGAACGCTCATTGAGCAATTGTATTTGTTTTGTAAGAAGACAAGGCGGTGTATTCCGCATGAGAGACAATGTATTCTGCAAAAGGAAAAGCATCCTAGCTGAAGCTAGTAGACATAATGAGTGATGAGATGTATGCCATCAATGGCAGCTACTAGCAATGTAGCTGTGGCAAGAATGGTAAACCATTTAGGCATTGTAAATGCTGAAATAGTTTGTTGTAGAAATTAAGGGGAAGTGTTGGAGAGGAGTTAATTTCTCCACTCCTCATGCATGCACAATAGTTAACTATCAGTTAGTTAAACTGTTAGAGTTGCAGTTTGCATGTAAAGACTAAAATTAGTCTTTGGTTTATTTTTTCTAATTATTGTTAGTTTTTCAAATCTATTTAATAGACCCATGGGGCAGTATTGTAATTTGAACAAGATCAAGAAGATCAGAAGATCAAGAAGATTATTAAAAATCTTGTTCTCTGATTGCTGTAGCAATCTGAATGTGTTATTATCTGAGTGTGTGTTCTATTTTATGTTTTCATATGTTTTTTATTTTCTTAACAATTGGTATCAGAGCTGGTTAGGAAAGCAGCCAGCAGGGAGGTGACAAAAAAAAAGGAGAGCGAAGCAATCGGGTGAAGGAAAAGCACATGAATTGCCTAGCAGGTAGCGCAGAGACTGACATCAACAGTGTAAATCGACATTGGCCGACTCCCAGACCGACATCGACAGAGTAAACTGACATCGGCAGTATTATCTGACCGACCACGGTAGTTTGACCGACGTCGGCGACTATGTTTTTGAAACAACAACCAGAGAGGCCATCAAACAATGAATTCATCGAGCCACCCCCGAAGGAGGAAACGCCTACTGAGAAGGATGAGCCGACGGCTGAGACCAAAGACGGGACCGCAGAGGAGGCCAATGAAAAAGGGACGAATCCGATCAAGGTAGTCGAAGAAAGTAAAAAAAAAAGAAGAAGGAAGCAGCAGAAAAAGAAGAGCGCCCAAGTTAGAGGCGTATTACACAGAAGATTGTATTTCTATTTTTAATATTTTTTTATATATGCATTGAAAAGACGAGCTCCACAAAGATTGTGTTACACAGCGAGTGAAGCTGTGAAAGTGTGCGAGTTGTACATCGAATGAAGCTGTGAACGTGTGTGTGTTGAATAGCGAGTGAAGCTGTCAAAGTGTCTAAAGATCAGACTGATCGTTGGCAAATCAAGAACAACGTGGAAAGAACCTAGCAGAGTCCTAGGAGGATACCTGAGTAGTTACGTATCGAGTGAAAGAAAGGTAAGAAAATAGGAAGTTTGCAGCTTTGGACATAAGCATGTACGTTGATAGCCTTTCGACAGGCTACTCCTTAGTCTTAAATGCTGAGTGAACGCTCATTGAGCAATTGTATTTGTTTTGTATGAAGACAAGGCAGTGTATTCCGCATGAGAGATAGTCTATTCTACAAAAGGAAAAGCATCATAGCTAAAGCTGGTAGATAGAATGAGTGATGAGATGTATGCCATCAATGGTAGCTACTAACAACGTAGCTGTGGCAAGAATGGTAAATCATTTAGGCATTGTAAATGCTGAAATAGTTTGTTGTAGAAATTAAGGGGGAGTGTTGGAGAGTGGAGTTAATTTCTCCACTCCTCATGCATGCACAACAGTTAACTATCAGTTAGTTAACAAACAGTTAGTTAAATTGTTAGAGTTGTATTTTGCATGTAAAGACTAAAATTAGTCTTTGGTTTATTTTTTCTAATTATTGTTAGTTTTTCAAATCTATTTAATAGATCCATGCGGCAGTATTGTAATTTGAACAAGATCAAGAACAAGATCAAGAAAAAAGATCAAGAAGATCAGAAGATCAAGAAGATTATTAAAAATTTTGTTCCCTGATTGCTGTAGCAATCTGAATGTGTTATTATCTGTGTGTTCTATTTTCTATTTTTTATATGTTTTATTTTTTGACAGCTGAAATATCTCACACCTAGAAGAGAGTATAATCAAGTGATGATTCTTCCATTCAGTTTGGATTTGATGTGTGCACAACACAAGACCTGAGACGCTTGCTGGGTCTAGATTGAAAAAATAGGTTCTATTTGTGGTAGGATAGAGTTAAGTTCATATGGGAATGGAAGCATTTAGAAGTATGTTATTTAATCTTACCCTTAAAGAAGGCTTTAGTTGTAGCAGTCGGTAGTATGTCACAACTTAACCTCCCTTTTTTTCCATGGGAGAGTGGCGAATAGCTCATTGTATTGGGCTATAACGAGTTGTGTATTGTATTAAGATATGTAGTGTAGTTTCTATTTTACATATAGTTTAAGAAGAAAATTCCGTGTAATAAAATCAGTACTTCTAGCTTATCTATAGAGGGAGCATGTGAGAGCGAGGAGGAAACATCTATATCAGATGCAATCTTTGATGCTCTACAGTTGTAGTTAGCTGGAGCTATAATTTTTATGAAATTAGAATAAGTTTGGATCTCAATGTAAAAAATGGATGTTTAATAAACATTGTAGTTATATAGATTGTAAACTTTGGGAGAATTTGGAGGGGGAGGAGGCTGTGTCCTTTTCAAATGTAATGTTCTGAGTTATATTTATGTAATTAGGTTAGTGATGCATGGATGCCCAAACATAGGACTTTGTTAGCCCAAGCATTGGGAATAATATGTACGGATTGAGAGGGGTTTTACAAAAGTAGATTTGTTACTTTACTGCAGTTCAAGAGGCTTCTGAGAAATTATCTTTTCTTTATAAGAGAGTTCACGGAGAATCAAAGTGGCATAATTTACTGCAGTTTGAATTTGATTTGGACCTTGTAAATAGTTTGTGTTTTTGTACTGAATGGCTATGAAGAGATTCTAATATATTCGTAGATCCATATTCTTTCCTCTTATTTAAAAAGTTTAGGTTTTGGTTTATTGCATGGTTTAAATAAACTATAGACCCTGATTTCTTGTTCAGAAATTCTAATATATTTATAGATCCTAAATTCTAATATATTTAAAAATCCTAATTTCTTTGCTCTCAATTAAAGTTTTTAATTGATCCTGATTTCTTGTTAAGAAATTCTAATATATTTATTGATCCTGATTTCCTTGCTCTAAATTGAAATTTGGCTTTTAGTTTATTCATGGTTATCAAAAAAAATCTAAATTCTAGTTTATTACATGGTTATCAAGAAATTCTAAATTTTAATATATTTATAGATCCTGATTTCTTTTATCTATGCAACTAGTAACTATGGATTAACATTTTCAATTCTAATATAAAGAATTAAAAAATAGTTCTATATGATATGCATGATTATTCTTTATTTTTTAGTTTTCTTATTAAAATATTTTTTATTTTTTGCATATCTGTTCTTTATTTTTTAGTTGGCTTATTTTGATTGAGCTAGTGGTCTTAATTTCAAATCTTACATATATAATGCCTTTGCAAACCAACGGTTTCCAATTGAGGCTCCATCTACCTTCAATTTTGTCTTCCACACAAAAATGAACCAATATATGGCCTTTTTCTGTGGAATATATGACCATTGATTGTGTGTAAAACAATCTTCATAACTCATTTCTCATCTCCAATAACATTATTAGAAATACTATCCTCCATTTCAAAACTGAATTTGATACCCTTCCTATCACATATACATTTTAATGCATTTACCCATTTCATTATTTTAGGTAGAGATATAAAACAAATTCATGGATAAAATTGTGTTTTGTCCAACTCCTACCAAGTCCAGGTTTCATAGATATATATCATTGCTTAAAGAGGAGACTTACAACATGGAGATCTATTGTCTCTAAATAATGATTTCTCCATACACACATCTTTTGGATTTGTTTCAAGTACCCAAGTAAACATTGAGGAAGATATTGACATCACTATGTCAGAGCAATTTTTTTTGAAGAAATCAACTATGAAGAACAATTTGCACAACAAATTTCTCCCACACAACCAGAAGTCATAAAAATTCAACCATTTGTTGTGCCTTCCCAAAAGGGTAGAGTTCATCAGACTATTGCACATACTCTTGTTTGGATTGCTTCAAAGAATATTGAGAGAGAAACATAGTCCAATGTCAGAGCCATGAAAAAGCCTATATCATCCTATGAAAAGTGGATAAATGTGCATAAATATTATGCTAATCATGGTGTGATTCACACACCAATTCAATATTGAGATCGATGGGAACATATCCAATTTGATTATTAAATAATTAGAATTATGAAAAAAATATTCCCTCAGAGCATGACAATTATTGGAGTATGACAAATCAAGAAAGGATTAAAAAAAGGCTCCCTCTAAAGTATCCATAAGATCTCTTTGATGCAATGGATGCTAATTTCAATAAAGATAGAGCAATCAATCCTGGGAATATAACCATTGACACTTCTGAGATAAACCATAGTGTTAATGAGGAATTTTATTCAACAAATGAGAATGGTAAATGTAATGATTTTCAGACACCTGAATTACCATCTGAAACCAAATCCACAAAGAAAGAAACTAAAAATGATACCCAAAGCTACAAGTCTAAAAGATATTATTGTTAAGAATAATAATTCAGTGGTTTCTATTCTAAAGATAGTTAAGGAGGGGCGAATGAAATGCCATGAGAAGGACTTCACTTTGCTTGAACACTATATGTAGAGGGAAGATGTGAATGAGGAAAGACTGATCAAGATTGAAGAACAAAAGATCAATGTGCAACTTTGTTTGGTCTCAACTTTGAAATCTATCGGGCAAGTTATGTTGAAGTTTAGTGAATCATTTTCCAACAATAAATGAATATTTTCATTCACTAGTTTACTTTAACATCTATAGTGGTTATATTCTCTTGTATTATCCTTCTTCAACCTAAACATTTGTTAAATTAATCATGTTTCATGGGATAAGTTGTAGTTGGAAAGACATCACGTTTTATAAGCTGAAATGAGTTTTACTTATCACACATCTCACATTTTATGTTATACTTGTCATGTTTCATAAGTTGAAATGAGTTAAACTAAAATAATTATTTCATATAAGCTAATTTATGATTATCTTCTTTTACTTTTCATGTTTCATAAGCTAAAATAAATCTTTCATATAAGCTGATTTTACAATTTATAAAATTGTTCCAAGAACCAAAGAGTTTCTATCTAATATAACTATCTTTAAAGATGCTTTAAATGACACTAATGCCCACCCACATAATAGTAGTTGAACTTTAAATGATTTTATATTTATTTTTACCTTTTATGAAAAGATAGAACCATATTATTGGGTGTTATATGTTATTATTTTTATGTCATAATTTGTAGTCAATGTGTAGTCTTCTCAATGATATTCAATGGGAATTTCATTGTGGATTTGTCAGTTTTTAAGGGGGTTTTGAATTATTATCTTCAACAATATCTCTTGTCATAAAATGGATTCTAGTTCAATAGAACTAGTAAAGGTCCTCCTAGCAAGTGCATCTATTATTATCCAATTGACATTACAAATATGGTATGATATTCAAGATTCAAACATTATGTAATGTGTATCAAAAAAATATAAAAGATGTTCATCTATAAGCACAAAGTCATCAAATACTGAAATGGATATGGAGATCCATGCAATCACTTTTGAGTAGGAAAATATGATCTTTGAAACAAGTTTATGTAATTATCAATGGGGAGGGAGGATTCAAAATGAATGGTATATCAAGCCTCATTCATTGCACTAGTGGAACCATTATATATTTAAAGTTAGATGTATGATGAAAGGTTTCACAATATTTTAAGGTTGCCCTAAGCATTATTCACATCTCTTTGTGAGCTGTTGAAAGAAGACCTTAGTCAAGGTGATATATTTTTATCTCTAACAACATCTATAAAGGGTAGGGTATTTTTAGTTGATAAAAAAGTGGCTATTGTAGTTTTACGATTGTCATCTAGAATGATAATGATTACCATTAGTGATATTTTTGGTTGTGGAATGTCAATGGTGGTAAGAATTATAAACAAGTTCATTAATTTTTTGCATATGTGTTGAAGAAGTCATGTACAATGGCCAAATAATCATTTAATTATTAAGCATGTCAAAGAAGGTTTTCAAAAAAAATAAGGGTTTCTAAATTATTGCGGTGTTATAGATGTGACTCATATTCAATTCAACATTCCATGTAATGAGTGTTCTTCAGATTGGTATGCCAAAGATCATAAATATAGTATTTCATTAGAATCCATTGTTGATAAAATATGCATTTTATGGATGTTTTCACTGGGTGACCTGGTTATGTTAATGATACTAGACTATTGTGGAATTCTTTTTTTATAGATCATGCAAAGGTGGGGAGAGGCTTAATGGTCATTCTATTTCCATTGGTTCAACAATGATGAGAGAATACATTATTGGTGATGGCAGTTATCCATTCTTACCATGGTTAATTACTCCATTTTGAGAACCTTCAATAATTAGTCAAAGAGAGTTTAATTTTAAGTTATTTTCAACAAAAAATATTGTTGAATGTGCATTTTGAAGGCTAAAGAACATATGGAAAATTTTGCATTCCAAAATTTATCAGTCTTATTTGCAAATGTTACTGAAGACCATTCTAGCATGTTACATATTACATAATATGTTGTTAACGTATAAGGAAGATGACATTAAGGTAATTGATGTCGATGACAATGAACATAATATGTCAAGAAATGAATAAAAATGAGGTGATTTGACTACAACAGTGGCTCGAGTGGCTTTAATAGAATTTGTCAATGGAAGAATGGAGTGGTTCAAGTACAGTGAAAAAAATGATCTTTTTTCCTTTAGTATTTTTCCACATTTTTTGAATGTTAATATGAACATCAAAAGTACAACATCCTAAAATATATTTTGTGTTTGTTATTTAAATGATATTAGTTGGGTGATTTGTAATTTATATGAATTGAATTAAAATTTTATTTCGAGTTGGGTTTTATTGTAGTTCCTATGAATTTAGGGTTGAATCCATTGATGTAATATTTACATATTCTTTCATATTCCTTTGTCAACATAGTTAGCCTAGACATTTACTTTATATAATATTTAGTTTATTAATTATTGTTGTGATCTATATGTGTAATTTATATTCAATTCCTAACTATAATATTGTCTACATCTCTATGAAAATGTGAAATTATTTGAGTGCAAAAGACTTTATGGTAATACTGATATAGATTCCATGTGAGTGTTTATTTCAAACTATTTAAAATATCAATGTGGCCCATTTTAAATGGCTAGGAATGATTTTGAGTCCTAGAGATTTGGTGCTATAGGTTATGCATTATTTTATTACAGTTGCATGTTGCCAAAATGAGAAGATTTTTTTTTGATAAGCTATAACATTGCAGGGAGTCTACCTCCAATAGAATAATTGGAGAAACAGTCTCATCCATGGGACCATGCCCTAAGCATAAGGATAAATTAATAGTAATTCCTCTCTGAAGGGCCAATATCTGGGGCTTCTATTGAATTGGAATGCCCATATTCAAGGGCATATATTCTAATTCATCCTTTGTAACTTAAGACTGCATACTAAAATGCACCATCGCATTTTTATTGTGAAACATAACTCTCTGCTTTATTTTTAATATTGATCCATTAGTGTATTACTTAAATGATTGGACACTCCTCTCTAGAAGGACAATATTTGGTACAGATGTGGGACTGAATATGGTTCAAAAAGTAACATCCAAGATTTTAGAAGTCGGCTCTTCATTCAATTTTGGGGGTGAAAAAGGGTAGAGGAAATAAAAATAACATGAAAGTAAATCTAATCTAAGGCAATGTGATGATAGATTTGAAATATTAACCTATGATTTTATAAAATGGATTAGATCCTCAAGTGTCATAGACAATAAGGGAACATAAAGCATGAACTACAGTCTATTAAGTAAACAAAGACCAAAACTATAGAAACAAAATAAGAGAAACAATAGACAGAGATAATTTCCACCCCAATTAACATGAAACACCACATCCTCTTCATTATAGATGGAAGATAGAATATAGAAGGCCATAAGGGGCATATACAAAGCATCTAATCACATCTGTGAGGTACACCTGCTATGGTTACATAATAGAAAAATGCTAACTGCTACTACTTCTATTCTATTACAATGGTTGTTCATAAAAATCAAGAGACATAAAAATGATAACCAACCCCCTTTCAAAAGGGATGCACCCATAATAAATAAGCAAGGAATCTACCTAAGGAATGCAACACTTGGAGATTCTAGCACTCATTTCCATGATGATGCCATTGCAACTAAAAAGAGGGTCTTGAGTTCATGAGTGAAATTAGCTTCCTAATCCCAGATATAGTGCAATTGCATCATTCTGTTATGGCCACTATGCATAGGAGAAGTGAAGTGGTGCCATGTGTATACTTCTAAAGCTATCCTACCTATGCCATATTCCATGGCCTTGGATTCCCCTTAAAATTGATGGGTTATAATTTAAGTTAAGCTTAAAGTGTTTCAAAATATTTTTTTAAAAGGAGGAACCCACATTCTCGTCTAATGATACAACTTTAAGTTTTGACAGACTAACATTGCTCCTAGGTAAGCACGGGGATGACATGCATCAAGTTGGTGCTTCTAAGGAGGGGTTGAGGACCTCTTTGGTAATATTGAGTGTGGGGCTACCAGGTGTCAAGATAACACTCCAACGGAGTGAGATGAAAGTCTCATTGGTTTAGATGAGCATCAAGATACCACGTGGAAGAAGTGGACGAAGGTAGGTACTTAAGTAAATTTTGAAAAGGGGTATCCAAAGGAAGAAGGTGATGAAAGTGGAGCCATTAAAAGGTGTTGAAGAACTGTTAACTTCTAAATGAGACTAAAGTTAGGGGTGAACTGATCCAAAAATAATAACCATGGATTTTTGATCCATAGTTCCTAGCGACTCATAGGGGCATCTACCTATGGGTAAGAGAACCCAAAACTTTGGTACTTGGACCAGTAAAATCAAAAATTAAAAATAAGAGGAAGGTGTGGATACCTATAATTTTTGAAGGGATGCCTGCAAGGGTTCCCATTCTTCCTCCTTTAGATGGGTATTCTTATTAAGAGCCTCACAGGCTCTATCAAGATCTATTATCTCTTTGAAGGAGATGTTACCCAAGCCTTTGACAACTGTTAGCATCTGGAATTCTAGTTGGGTGAGTGGATGAAAAATTTTCTCCACCTTGGAGACATTAGGTGCCTAACTAAAAACCATGAAAATGGTTTGGTCATTCTACTTTTGCTCAAGCAGTGCCTTGATTTGGTCCTCAAGGAGGATGTTGTTATCCACCAAGAAGGGGGAGGGGAGTCCCAACTAGACTAATTTCTCTATGTGTCCCTACTTCTCTCAAACTACTTGATCTAAGGCATTAAGTAATGCCTTATATTTATTTGTTGACTTATTGTAGCCTAGGAACTCATTGACCTTCGTCACTGCCCACCTCTAATCAACCGCCCCTACTACTTCTAGCAATTTGGGAGAAGCGATATAGATCTTTTAAACAAGGATATATGAGCCTAGAAATCTAGGAAAGATGAAGGTGATCCCTTGATCACCTGAGAGGTCAGCCTTTGCACATCTGTGATGAAAGTTAGCATTATCTTTAAGTTTCCTATCATGACCTTGATCCTCTCCCAATAAGATTTGTACCACTACTAGACTATGGGAATGATTTTTGTAGCATGTGGGGTAAGTGGTGAGGTCTTTCTTTACCTTCTTGATCTCTTGGTCCTTGACCAAGGAGTCTTTCTATGCTTTATGATATAATTGTTGAGACAACTAATTTAAATTAGAGAGTTTTTGGCAAGTTTCGACCAGCTCTATCTCCTTCCCCTGCAGCTTGGTTTTGGTAGCTATTAACAAGATGGATTCTACCTAGAAGATTTTGTTTGAGAGGTTTTCCTAGAGGTTAGTTCTTGCCTTTTTGAGGTTGGAATCCTTGGTTTTAGCCTCAACATTGAGGTGGTTGACTATAGCCTTCAACTTTACGAGCTCCATCTTGGTCTTTTCCAATTATCGAGCCACCTTGATATAGTCCATAGTTACAAAATTTTGTGTCTCTTCCATGAATTTGACTTTGTTAGTGGGTCTGACTTGACTGTGGTTGAGACTAATAGCTTGAATGGTATAGTCCCCTAGCTACATTTGTTATTGGTGCTTGACTACTTTAGGGATTAGATGAGCAATCATAAGGGATTGCTATGTAGGGTCATAAAATGACTGCATGTGAGTATGGGCATTAGCCTTGGCCTAATTCCCCTCTTTTGTTCCATTCAAGCCTCTTGATCTGCCCTTGATACATCTACCTACTGCTAGTACTGATCTGGTGCTTGAATGATCTCTCCTATGAAGGGGATTCTTTACGGTAGTGAGAATGGAATAATTATTTGCTACTATAAAGCAGTAGACCCTACTCCCAGAAAATCAAGAAAATGAATGGTGAGGATTGAAGGGGACAAAAGTGGGAGCCCCTAGGGTGAGGTGAATGGTGATTACATTATGAGGGAGGACAAGGATGATGCATGTGAGAGAAAGGTGAAGAAAGGCATGCAAAAAGAGATAGGTATTACAAAAGGAAAAGGGGTGAGAGTAGCTATAGGCTGGGTGGATGAGGCGAAGACCAGAGCCATGGTGGTATTAGTTTGAGTAGTGGATAGTGCCATAACCTACATTGGGATAGTGAGGGTAGATGAAGAGGTGATGAGAGGAGCTAAAGTACTTGACTGGGTAGTAGGTGATGCCAAAACTTGCAATAGACTTGTGGAAGGAGATAGGGAAGTGGAAAAGGAAACATATGTGGAAATCAAGGGATCCGTAAAGTGGATATTATTTTATATGGGTGATAATGGAGGGCTAAAAATGGGTTCCTTAATCCACTTGAGCTAGGATTACCCAACCACGAGGCACCTAGAGGGTATTGTTGTTATTGTAGGGGTGTAAGATATGGAAACATGGGCAGTGGCCTTATTGAAGGCTCCCAATTCATTATGACTTCTACTACCACTTATTTATCTAGAGGTAAATTTCTTATCTCCTCCCTAGGAGTCTCTTATTCTTCTTCTTCATCATCTCCTATCTCAATTTCAGCAATGGATATTTCCCCTGAGCTACCCTCTTCTAGGTGAAACTCATCCTAGAGGTTTTTGAAGGTATCATCATGATCTTCATCATCAAAACCAATGTAAGGCTTGTTAATTTCATACCTATATTTCATGAAGGTAGGCATCTTTTCTTCACTCTAGTTCAACTGACTTAGTTTCTTCTTAATCCCTTTGATAAATTCTTGGCTGGGTCAAATCCTTAGACCTTGACATAGAAAGACTCTCATGGTTTAAGGGTGTCTTGTAAGATTTGAATTAGGTTCACATAATTATGAGGAATGTCCTCTGTGGGTGACTTCCTCTATTCTAGGTAAGGCCAAGATTGATGCCTAGGAGTGTTGGTCATCTTCAAATTGGCTATGTATCCAGTCAGATCATAGTCCCATCTATCATTTATTAAGTCAAGGCTGAGCTTTACAAGCTTGCCTATGAGTAGGCATCCCTGATTCATTTTTAGCACTATGATTCTATCCCTTTTGAAAGGGACATCATAAACACCTTTTTTCTTCTTCCCCACCCCATAAATGGAGTCCACTACATCGAGTTGGTGAGCCAAATCTAAGGCTAATTCTATCAGTCATCCTATGGTGAAGCTGAAAGGGCTCTCCTTGGAATATATGTACTTAGATAATTCAAAAGTGGGCTCCCTAAAATTAGTCGGCTAGGACTCTGCTACCTGTAAGCCAAGCTTGTTACCAATCAATCATCCTAGAAGTGATAGCCTGTCAGTTAAAGTCTTCAAGAAATGGGTCCATAAATAGCTCTGAGAACTCATAGTAGTCTCAAGTGATCGACAAGACATGGGTCCATATGGTGACTAGGGTCACTATATTTGGGAAGACTTCTGTGTTGGAAGTGATGAGTGATAGGTGTGAGGAAAAAAATGGGAGTGCTGGTATAAAATGAGGTGCATGAGGAAATATGAGTACCAAACGGTAATCCTTGTCGAGAAATTCTCCAATTCATCCCTTATGGTGGAGGTGATGGCTTTAGCAAAATCCATCTTGAACTCATATCTCTTATCCCTCATAATCATGAGGTAGAGCACGCCCAACTAAAATTCATTAATGATGTCATCAACATTTATACCTAGGATGAAGGCTAGTATGAATAGGGTGTCCCTTAAATTCTATGTGGGGAAAATCATTAGGGTCATGGGCAAAAGAGGCATTTTCATGGCCTCACTTCTAAAGAGAGCTCCACAAAAGTGAGCATTTTCCTTGACCTAGGAATCTTAGATGCTTTAAAGGATATCAATGCTATAAATGATGGCCTTGGGATCGTAATGGAGCTGGAGCATCTCTCTGATTTCATCTATATCAATTTTCACCCTTAAATGGGCATTATCAGTGATACTCCAGTGTTGATGTCATATCTTTTTGCATATAGAGTGATAATTTTTGGGCATGGATGCACATAGGACACCATGTATTGTGTAAATGTGTATTCCCAAATTTGGCATCCAAAAGATTTGTAATATTTCCTACTAATCCTATTGAGCATTCAGATGTGGGTACCCTCTCTCAAATTCTTGGGATTTTGGGTTAACTTTGGATCAAAAATTTTGTCTATGAATTTGTTCACCAATGTCCAATCCTTGTAAGGTCCCTTGGTCACCTTCTTGGTGTTTGGCACCTTCTCCTTCAGTTGAACATGGGTTGAAGTGTAGGCTTTGCTCATAACGTACTTGGGGGAAGGTCTCCCCTACTACTCAAACTGTGGTTTCTTTCTTTTGAAGGATGCATACTACTCCTAGATGAAGACGTAGAAGCTTCCATTGATGAGTAGTCTATTCCAAACTTACTATATGTGATAGAAAATATTAACTATTGATTAATGACTCTTTGCCTACTTCATCCAATCTGTAGACTCTATCTCTACTCTTCTCAGTCACTTAATGTTTTTATAAAATCTCAAAGTGTCAAGTGTTTGGCTCGAATGAGAGAGGTAGTATTTATGCATTGGTGACACTAGATGGGCTCATCATTAGAATTTCAAAAATTGAGCATCCCCATGAAATGATAAGAGTGGTACACATGCTTGAAGGGCCATTTGTAAGAGATTTTGTGGTGATTGTTATTGTAAATCATGCATAATGTCAGGATCTTGCTCCTCAATTAGAACACATATGATTACTTCTTGTATTAGCAACTAAACACAGAATTATACCATAATCAATAAGTAACTAGAAATATGAAACAACACAGGATTTGAGAGACAATACACAATTGTATTAAATACTTAGAAGAAAATACAATAAAGAAGATGCCACTTCTTCTTCCACCTCAAAGGCTCGCCACACCTCAAGACCTTCTTCCCTCTCTCTCTCGGTCCCAACAATCAACTCAAATATAGAATTGATGTTCACCTCTCCAACCAGTCAGTAACACGCTTCCAGTACACCAAGTACACAACCGTACTCCAAGTAGATCTCCTGCTCTCTGCTGCTACTTGCAAATTACTAGACCTTACTCACCAATGTAGATCTCCAATAGAAGCCATGCTCACCTGCTGACCGAGATCATACATATACGAAGAACCCTTCTGATTCTCCAAACCAACACCCACCTTGGTACTGTGGCACTAGGAGGAACACACCATTGCTCACCTCTCTCAGAAGGAGCTTATTTGCTCTCTTACTCTCTAGCTACAGTTTATAATACAGCCCATGAGTCTATTATATAGATCTCATGCTTACAATAATTATACTATCTTAATTACAATAATTAGATGTGCAACTCAAGACTACAGCTAGCCTTTAACATGCAAACTAAAAATCCAAAAATAGACTC
Organism: Torreya grandis; assembly: GCA_037957365.1. NCBI lineage: Eukaryota > Viridiplantae > Streptophyta > Pinopsida > Cupressales > Taxaceae > Torreya > Torreya grandis. Next base: position 1,170,109 of record JARHVA010003720.1, read on the forward strand.
TCTAGAATCAACATGCAAACTGGATGTTCACGTACAGGCTGCCGATGTTGGCTCCTCCATGACCGATGTCAACCGACTGGTAACCAACGCCGGTTGCTCCCTCACTACCATCTGACTGGCGTCGATTGATCAGACCAATGTCAGTTGCCCTGCAACTCATTCTGCAACTCTCTGTAACCTCCATAACCTCTATAACTTCTCCTGTTTGCATCCTGGTGAAGCTTTTAACTCCACAACCTAACACATAATAGAACATCTAACATTAATGGTAGGTGAGGTGGGTAGATGATCATCTTTTAGAGAATGTTTTTGAATATTTGAGAGGACTAGGGAGAGGACACATGGTGATTCAATCAACCACTTGTGCCAACAACACTTATTTAAAAAGGGAAACAATAATGAGAAAGGAAACACACAACAAAAATGGAAACTAACTAATTATATACAAGGGCTAGATGGACTAGTTAGTTGAAATGCTTCAAATCTACTTATTGGTAGGGATATATAATTCATTTCCCTCTTGATATTTCAATTCAAAAGCATTTCCCTGCCTGTCATTAGTGATGCAAAAAGGTCCTCTCTAGGGGGAATCAAACTTTACATGCTACCCTAGTTTTGTGGCCTGTTGATCATATTTGAGAACTAAATCTCCCAGTTTAAATCCCAAGTCTGAAATTTTTTTGTCAAGCCATCACTTAACCATTTATTTTCAGATGATCTTCTCATCACTTTCCTATTCTCTTTCCTCTTAGAGTTTGAGCAATTTGACAAGATGAACTCCCATTGTTCCATTTTCTTCAATTTTAACAGCCTTCAAAAGCTGTCATGTGGGGATTTCTAATGATACTGGCATAATCACTTCCTTTCTATATACAATATCATATGGGGAAGTTTTTATAATCTATTTGGGGGTGATTTAATCCATCCATAAGGTCATCCTTATGTGTAAATGCCATTTTCTCTACTTGTCATCTCACATCCTTTTGATCAGCCTAATCAGATTTTTGTTAGTAGACTTCGCTAATTCATTCCCTTACAGGTAGTAATTGGATGAGTCCTTTAGGAATATGACATTATAGAGCATGAATTCATAACTTTTAGACCCAAGGAAGGCTTTTAAGTTATCAAAAATTATTATTTTGGGTGGGTCAAACCTTGCCAAAAGCTCTCCTAGGAAGTCGAGGGTCACATTCTCAGTCACTTCCCTCAGTGGGACTACTTCGGTCCACCTAGTGAAGTAGTCAGTGGTTGTAGTATCCATTTTTGACTGATGATGGATATGGATTGATCATCTTGATGAAGTCTAGACCCAATTTTTTGGAGGGTTCATTGATCATAATCGGGTTTAAAGGCATGGCAGATTTTTTCCTCTTTCCTATAAAGAATTGGCATTTTTAGAACTTCTTGACTACTTGATGGTAGTCTGCAAACATTGTTGGCCAGTAATACCCTGCACACATGATTTTTGTCATAGTGGTTTAAGCTAAAAAGTGGCCACCTAGGGGAGTGAAGTGCATATCTTGGAAATTTTTTTCTGCTTGGGACTTATCAATGCACCAGAGATCTCTGTCAAAATTGTTTTTGAACATGACCCCTTAAAAAGGCATGTAGCTAGACCCCTACAACCTATAAAAATGACTTTTATGAATAGAGATCCCATAAGGATACTGGTCAGTCTGCATAAAGTGGACCCTGCCAGTCACCCAAGACCCATCAACTTTAAATTAGTTTACCAAGGCTACTTTTGGTGTGTTTTGATCCTCTTTTAAGACGTCTACACATTAAGTTAGATACTCAAAAATTCATCTCCCTTTGATTAACTTTGTTGGCATGACATACATCATATTCTAGGATCTTGGTGATCCAATTGGCCCTTTTCTCTGTAATTTTTCCTTCCATGGTATACTCACAGACGCTAGAGTGTGTGACATATACCATTATTTTGCTACTTACCACAAGGTGCCTAAACTTATTAAGGCCTTTGATGATGGCAAAGGCCTGTCTCTCAACAAAGTGTTATTTGACTTCATGCCTACACAATGTCCTAGAGTAGAATGTTATTGGGTGTTCATTCCTTCCCTCCTCTTCCTTTTGAGTTAACATAACTATGAGGCTGTGCTCACTCCCATATATGTACATAATGAAATCCCTTAAAAATTTGGGGTTAACAAGCACAAATGTGGTAGATATTATGCTTTTGATTTCTTAAAATACTACTCTTCATTTAGGTGTCCATTTGAAGGTTTGGTCCTTTTTTAGCATTAAGGTGATTGGTCTAACAAATCCTAAAAAATTAGATATAAACTTGCTAATGAAATTAATCTTCCTGAGGAAAGATTGGACCCCTTTCTTATTTACTGGCAAAACCAAGTCTCTGATGGATTTTATCCTCTTTGGGTCAATAGCAATCCCATCCTTGGATATCACATATTCGATTAGATTCCCCTACGGGACTTTGAAGACACATTTATTAGGGTTTAGAGACACCCTAAATTCTTGGCATATTTAGAAAACTTTCTCTAGATGGTTGAAGTGATCTTCCTTCTTAGAAAACATAGTGAGGTCATATAGGTATATGAGGATGATCTTGTCATTGATCCCTTTGAAAGCTACATCCATCACTTGTTATAATGTTACACCGGTATTGGAAAGGTTGAAAGGAATATTCACATACGTGAAGGTTCTCCACTTCATGGTGAAGGTGGTCTTGTGTTGGTCTTCTTCATTCACCCATACCTGGTTATACCTAGAAAAGTAGTCCATCAGAGAAAACATTTCTGCACCTTCTGCTATCTAGAGGATATACTCCATAGAGGGAAGGGGGTAATGGTCCTTTAAGGATTCCTTATTTAGACCTTGAAAATATATACATAGTTGGATTTATTCGCTTTTATTATGCATATGAACTAGATTATAAACCCAATTTGATGCTTGATTAGGTCTATGATCTTTGAGTCAATTAGTTTCCTTAGCTCCTAGGCCATCAGGGACTCGATCTTTGGGTTTACTGACCTTTGTTTCTATCGGAATGGATTGGCCCCTTCCACTAAATCTATAGTGTGTTGAATAACCCAATGATTGTATCCCTTCAATTTACCATATGTCCATGTGACGACTCCATATTTATCATAGAAAGAGACTAACTACTCCTTGTTCTTTTGGGGCACTTATTTTCTAATTTTCATCTTTCTTCTTCCTCTGATGTCAAGCTTGCAGTAATCACCCTTATCTATAAAAAAATTTAATATGTCATTCTTTGCATCAACAGAGTCAAAGAGATTTTCCAAGGTAATGAGACCCTTCAAAAGCTTGTTGGTTTTCAACTGTATGATTTGATCTCTGTAAGCCTCCTCAATTTTTAAATTTATTTCACAAAATCACATGGCTACTAGAAGAACATCTCAATTTAAGCATCACTTTTGAACACCTACTAGTTTTGGTCATTATCTAGGATAATTGGCCTAATGATTACTCACACCACTTGTTTATTAGTGAATAAGTCCATTACTGGGTCAAATTGGGACCCTATTGTTTCCATATTTTTAGCCTCTGCATTCATGGTTCTTGGGATGATCTGAATGTCAAAGGATTTAAAGACTTCAATTAGATCCCATATGTGGTGGTATTAAGATATCACATGAACATTCTTTATGGCCACTAATCCCCTTACCTACCTCATTACTAGTTCAAAATCATTGAATACCTTCAGCTGTTTGATGTTCTTTCGTTCGACAAGGCGAAGGCCATGGACTAAAGCCTCGTATTCAACCTTGTTATTTTTATAGGTAAACTAAAATTAGAAGGCTTGGAAGGTTTCTTTTACATAAGGAGATGTTAGAGGGATGCCAATTCTAGAGCTAGTCTTGCACTTTGCACCATCAAAATGTAGAGTCTAGAGTTGAGATTCATCCTTGAGTCTTTTGTCCTGATTTCTTTCACCTTTAAGACTTTTAAAATGGCCTGGACCTCATCATATATCATGTCAGTTCCAAGGTTTTTGGCATAAAAGTTTGCAAATGGGTCAGTCTCAATGAATCATTGATGAGGGCCTCCTCTTCAGGGATTTTGATTTTCACTATCTTTTCTTACTCAACCATCTCTATGTAGTGCATCTCCATATTTGAGAAGGAGGTGTGTGTTGATTTGAAATTCACCATTACTTCATTTGCTATATGATCCAAGTGGAGCAGTTTAGATAATAATTTTAAATTTAAACATACTTGGTTCTTAAGATTGGATGAGACCAGTCTAATGACAAGTATCCATTTATTTTAGTGGTGAAATCTCTTGATAGACATATCCTAAACACTGATGAATGCATATTACCACAATGTATTGAGATATAATGATGCTAAGGCATGAGTAAAATGTGAGGGGAAGAGCCTAGATGATCCCTAGGGTTTTGACCTTCTTCCCATCTAGCTACATCACCGTTTTGTTCAAGGGTTCATACTTCAATTATAGTACATCAGCTATCTATTTGGGCATGACTATTGTACTTGTGCCTAAATATATCATGGAATTATGCAACAATTTCTTCCCCATAATCAACATTAAATAGAATGACATAGGTTTTATTTTTCTTACCCCTTCCTTGGTATTGATGAATGCAGAATGTATTTGGGGTTGTATATTTAGGCTAGTTCCTTTCCCCTTTGTCTTCATAGGCTCTAAAGTCTGCTTCCCTTGAATGGGCCCTTGATTATCCTCTAAGGATTCCTTCAGTAGAGTCTTCTATTTAGAGATAGACAGGACATCCTAAAGAGAAACAGTGGTTAGAACCTTCTTTAGCTACTCTACCACATTGTATGACATTAGAGGTAGGACCTCATGATATTTTTCCTTGCTCTACATTACCTTGCTCCACTTTGACTAGACTACGAGTGGAGGTTGTGGTGCCAGTGTCATTTTAAAAGTTACTTTGGGCCTTATGAAAGGTTCATGGCTCTCATCTAGTCTTTTCTTTGAGTGAGTGTAGTAGTCTAATTATACTTGCAGGGTTATATATATAGTAGACCTCGTTTACATATATTATGTCTTCAACCTCTACCTAGGAGAATAGTGCATGTTATAGGGATATTTATTCCTCTTATTCCAAGGACATCCCTTGCATTTGTGCCATCAATACTTCATCCTCAATCCCTGAGGATTGGTATATGTAGGCTGAGTTAGGTGCATTCCTTTGTCATCATTACTCATCAACCTTTTGTTGTAGGTTAATCCTTAGATAATTTTGGGGCCCATGGGCATCATTAAAAGGAAAGCACCATGAGTTAAAATCATTGACCAAGATATTATAAACACCTACTAGTTCTCTGCTCGCATTTAACAACACTGCATGTAGAGGATCAAAAATTACAGCCATTTGATTAGTGGGCTGCATCTAATGATTTAGAGCCTAGTGATTTGGCACTTAGTAGTTTAGCCTTTGCATCTCTTGGTACTAATTCTATTGGTAAGGTGGTTTCTTTCCTTGGTAGTTATTGAAATAAGGCTTTAGAGGCATAACTTGTTGTCTTTTGAGATTGATCATCTTATTAGAAAAATTTCACAAAATATTTTTCATATCATTCATCCCATTGCTAGTGAAGGTATGATAGATGTGCTTGCTTGAGTGGGCAAGTACACATACATAGAAGGAGGTGGGGTTTACAAATTGATCAAGGCATCTTCCTATAGATTTGTGGATATCTCAAGGAATATCAACGTCAGTGGTCAAGGGGGAAGCCCCCTATATCGATTAGGATGTTCTTGGCCCTTATCATGATGTAATATGAATCTAGCAACATCTGTCCTCCAAGTGATTGAATCATGACCACAATATCCTAAATGAGGGATTTGATGTAAAAAATAATGGCCATGCCTATGGGTGGTCAAGCCACCCGTGGGATCCTTTGCCAAGTTTTTTCAAATCTGGTGTTAAAATCAATCATTACTTCTTTTAGGGCCCTTTTGATGTTTATTAGCTGCTATAGGAGGGATGATCGATCTGCCTTCTCATTAAATCACTCAAAAAACTTTTCACCCAGATCATCCTAGGTTTTGATTGAGTTGGTTGGCAAATATCGATACCAATCAAGAGCTCACCCCTTGAAAGAGGTTGCCAGTATTTTTAAGTATATGTTCTACGTGTTGACATAGTGAATAGTGCACACATTTTACACATCTTGGAGATGTTCAACCACTATCTTGAAATATTTTCCAAAGAACTTGGCGAGCACCTTCAAAGCATTTACATGGATGGTGTCCAATATGATTGAAGGTGTTTGATGAATAAGTGGGCTGCTACTGTCCCATGACATAAAGTTTCTTGGTGGGCCTAGATGCACAATTTATTGTTGTTGTTGTTGTTGTTGTGCAGTGTTATACCATGAGGCTCTTTGGTAAATAGGGGCTCTCAAATGAAATGTTAGCATATTTAGATAATTCATAGTTTGTGACCTCATTATAGGCCTGTGGCCCATAAACTCATGTTTCTAGTCAGTCAGACTAGTAGACATCCCATCGGGCATGCTAGAAAAGATTAAATTTTGATGCCTAAAACTTTTGCTTCAAATTAAACAACCATATATGGGAAGATTTATAGATGTGGGACTAAATGGGGTTTGCAAAGCAACCTCCAAGATTTTAGAAGCTGACTCTTTGTTCAATTTTGGGGGTGAAAAGGGGTAGAGGAAAGGAAAATAGGTAGCATGAAAGTAAATATAATCTAAGGTGATGCACTGAGAGATTTGAAACATTAACCTGTGATTTCATAAAATAGATTAGATCCTCAAGCGTCACAAACCATAAGGGATCATAAAGCATGAACTATAGTCTATTATGCAAATAAAGACTAAAACTATAGAAGTAGAAGAAGAGAAACAACAGACAGAGATAATTTTTCCACCCCAAATTAACACAAAACATCACATCCTCTTCATTGTAGATGGAGGATAGAATACAGAAGGCTGAAAGGGGCACATACAAAACATCTAATCACATCCATGAGGTGTACCTACTAAGGTTTTAGAATAGAAAAATGTTAACTACTACTACCTCTAGTCTATTACAATGGTTGTTCATAAAAATAGAGAGAGATAAAAATGATACCCAACCCCCTTTCAAAAGGGATGCACCTAGAATAAATAGGCGAGGGGGCTACCCAAGGAGAGTGACACTTGGAGATTCTAGTACTCACACCCATGATGACATCATTGCAATTGAAAAGAGGGTCTCAAGTTTATGAGTGCAATTAACCTCTATATCTTAGATATTACATAACTGCAATGCTCTGTTATGGCCACTATGCTTAAGAGAAGCAAAGTGGTGCCATATGTATACTTTTAGAGTTATCTTGCCTATGTCGCATTCCACAACCTTGGGTTGCCCTCAAAATCAATGGGTTATACTTTAATATAAGATTAAAGTGTTTCAAAAGCTTTGCTCAAAAGTAGGAGCCCACACTCTCGTCCAATGGCACTACCTTAAGTTTTGGCAGATCGACATTGCTCTTGGGTAAGTGTGGGGATGACATGCATTGAGTTGACACTTCTTAGGAGGGGTTGAGGAACTCTTTGGAAATATTGAGCGTAGGGATGCCACATGTTGAGCTGGTGCTCTAGTGGAGTGAGATGAAAGTCTCTTAGAGCTGGATGAGCATCAGGATACAACGTGGAAGAAGCAAACATAGGTGAGTACTTAGGCAAAATTTGAAAAGGGGGTTCCAAAGGAAGAAGGGGAAAAAATGGGAGCTGCCAAAATGTGTCAAGGAATTGCTAACTACTGAACGAGCCCAAAGCTAGGGGTGAATTGCTCCAAAAATAACAACCATGGATTTTTGATCCACAGATTCCAGTTCATCCCCTGTAACTTAAGATTGCATATTGAAATGCACCACTGCACTTTTATTTTGAAACCCATCTCTTAGTATCTACTTTTTTTTTAATATTGATCCATCAGTGTCTTACTTAAATGATTGGTCACATGCAACTTCCTATGTTAGAATCAAAAGAGCATACAAAACAAGAACTCAAGCAAATAAATAAGAACTCAACCCAATTGCTATAGCAATTTCTTGAAAGAAAGAGATTCTATTGATCTTCAATTTTCCTTGCTTATAATGATGCGCCCATGGGGTTTTTAAATAGATTTGAATCCAAACAATAATTAGAAAAACAAAATCAAGACTAATTTTAGTCTTTACATGCAAACTAACTCTCTAACAAATTTTCAAACAGTTTAACTAACTGTTTGTTAACTAACTGAATGTAAACTAACTGATTGCTCAACTGCAGCTAACTGCTTGCATGCATGAGGAGTGGAGAAATTGACTCCAGTTCAACTTGAATTTCTAACACTCCCCCTTAATTTCTACCACTTACAATTTTAGCATTTACAATGCCTAAATTTTGTCTCAAATAATCAAAGGTCTCTTTTGGTAATGCCTTTGTAAATATATCCGCCAATTGATCTTCAGATCTACAAAAGTCCAGATGGATTCCTCCATTGTTCACTAACTCTCTGATAAAGTGAAATCTTGTATCTATGTGCTTGCTCCTCTTGTGAAACACATGATTTTTTGATAAAGTGATTGCTGATTTGTTATCACAGAAGATTGGTGTTGACTCTTTCTGTGCTTGTAATAAATATTTCAATATTCTTCTCATCCAAGTTTCTTGACATGTTGATGATGTGGCTGCACCATACTCTACTTTAGTTGATGAAAGTGTCACTATAGGCTACTTTTTGGATGCCCATGTGACCACACCTATGCCTAAAAGAAAGGCATATCTAGAAGTACTCTTCCTATCATCAACGCTACTTGCAAAATCACTATCTGTAAAACCAATCAAACTAAAATCATTAGTTTTGGAATATAAAATTCCATATTCTGTAGTTCCTGCCACATATTTTAATATCCTTTTTCCAACTTGCCAATGTGAGTCTTTCGGTGACTCCATGAATCTTGAGATTAAACTAACCCCATAACTGATATCTGGTCTAGTAGCTGTAAGATACATCAAACTGCCAACTAATCTTTTGAATATTGTAGAATCAACATTGGATCCTTTGTCTTCTTTGCTAAGTTTGGTCCCTGTAGCAACTGGTGTAGGTGCTAGTTTACAATTCAGCATCTTAAATCTCTTTAACACATCCTTTGCATATTTAGTTTGACAGATAAAAATTCTGTTCTCTGATTGTAAAACTTCTATTCCCAAAAAACACTTCATTAATCCCAAATCTGTCATTTCAAATTCTTTCTTCATTGCTGATTTAAAAGTGTCTATAGACAAATTTCCAGTAAAAATCAAATCATCAACATATAAACACACAATCAAAATCTGACCTTTTTTATTGATTTTTGTGTACAAAGTAGGCTCACTATCACTTCTGCTGAATCCATTATTTATCATATATGAATCAATCCTGCTATACCATGCTCTTGGTGCTTGCTTGAGACCATAAAGAGCCTTCTTTAATCTATAAACTTTTTCTTCATGTGTTTGTACTTCATAACATATGGGCTGTTTCACATATACTTCTTCATCTAGAAAACCATTCAAAAAATCTAATTTTACATCCATTTGATATACATACCAATTATTTTGAGTAGCTATTGATAATACCATTCTAACAGTATCTAGTCTAGCAATTGGTGCAAATGTTTCACTATAGTCAACTCCATGTTCTTGTGCAAAACCTTTTGCTACTAACCTCGCCTTGTTCTTTTCAACATTTCCATCTGCATCAAATTTAGTCTTATAAGCCCATTTGACTCCAATACAATCCTTACCTTCAGGTAAAATAGTTAGATCCCATGCTTGATTTCTTTTAATAACATTCAACTCTTCATCCATTGCTTTTAGCCAATGTTCCTCATTAACTGCTTCTTCATAATACATAGGATCATGAGTGAAAAGAGCAAAATTTGAAACCAAATATAATTTCTCTTCTTCTTGATTATAAATCTCACTCAAACTTCTCATTTTCTTACCTTTAATTCTTGATCTTAAAGTAGCAAGAGTTGGATCTGATTCATCACTTACTTGTGAATTTGGAGTAGGGTGACATGCATGACTGGATGATTCACCTTGTTCAAACCTCTTAGGTGTCCTTATTGGAGTGCTTGTGCCTGCTTGTGGAGAGGATTGTCCACCTTGAAAATTTTGTTCTTCAAAAACTTCTTCATCCTGTGGAATTGGTGCTCCAACTGTGATGGTGCTACCATCCCATGCTTCTGCTTCCTTAAATTCAACATCTCTGCTAATAATCACTTGCTTTGAAATTGGGTTATACAACTTGTAAGCATTTGATTCTTTAGAATAGCCAATAAAAATGCATTTCTCACCTCTATCATCAAGCTTTCTTCTCAATTTAGATGGTATAAGAGAATATGCAACACAACCAAAAATTCTGAAATGATATACACTATATTTCTTACCACTCCATGCTTCTTATGGAACTTGATCTCTAACACTCTTTGTTGGGCTCCTATTCAGAATATACACTGTACATGCTACTGCTTCTGCCCAATATTCATTTGACAAGTGTTTAGCTTTCAACATGCTTCTTGCCATTTCTATTATTATTCTATTCTTTCTTTCTGCTACACCATTCTGCTGTGGTGTGTACCTTGTAGTCAATTGCCTTTTGATTCCATGATATCTGCAAAAATATTGAAATTGATTAGACATATATTCACCTCCTCTATCTGATCTAAGTACCTTTATATAACAGCCACTCTGCTTTTCAACCATTGCCTTGAATTATTTAAACTTTCTAAAGGCTTCAGACTTATTTTTGAGAAAGTATATCCATGTCTTTCTGCTAAAGTCATCAATGAAGGTTAGAAAATAAGTACTACCTCCAAATGATGGAGTTTTCATTGGTCCACATAAATCACTATGGACTAACTCCAATATTACCTTAGCTCTATATGAGCCTCCTACTGGAAATCTCTCTCTATGCTGTTTTGTCAGAATACAACTGTCACATGAACTTTTTGGCTGTTCTATTGGTGGCAAACCCTTCACCATATTTTTATTCTGTAACAAATTTAAACCTCCAAAATGTAAATGTCCATACCTTAAGTGCCATAGCCATGATTGATCTAGATGCATGTTTTTGAAGTGGGCTTCCTCTTCTCCTTGGATGCACTGAATATGAAGAGGGAACATCCGATTCTTGGTCATCTCCACTTTTCCTATCAACCTATCACTTGGAAACTTGTCTAATATTGTGCAAACATTATCCATAAAGGATACTCTGTAACCTTTCCACACTAACTGACCAACACTCAAAAGATTATGCTTTAGTCTAGGTACAAAATAAACATCAGGTATAAACCTTCTTTCACCATTCTTGGCCAAAACATTTATGACACCTTTACCCATGATATCTACTATTGTATCATTTCCTAATTTCACTTCTGATTTTATAGAATCATCAAGACTAGCAAAAAATTCTTTATTCCCTGTCATATGATTACTGCATCCACTATCTAAGAACCACATATCTCTATCTTTTTCTTGAGTAACATTACAAGTAAGAAACATGCTTCCAAGATTAGAACTAGATTCACCTGGATTAGAACTAGATTCACCTGTGTAATTAGCATTCTGCTTGTACACATATCCTTGTTTATTTCTGCAGTCATTTGCATAATGACCATATTTCTTGCAGTAATAATATTGAACATTAGATTTATCAAACCTCTGTGAACCTTGTTGGAAGTGATTGTTTCTACGTCCTCTACTACTGTAGTTTTGATTACTGTTTTCACCTTCATCTAAATTGTTCCTTCCATATCTGCCTCTACCTCTTCCTCTGAAGTTTGACCTGGCTCTTCCTCTTCCTCTGCCAACTGATACCTGTGACTTGAAGGCATTCTCAAGAGAAGTGTTATTCCTATTCATTCTGGATTCATGTGTTAACAAAGAACCCATTAATTCATCTACATATAATTGTTCCAAATCCTTGGTTTCCTCAATAGCTACAACTATTGCATCAAATTTACTGGGTAAACATCTGAGTATCTTTTCTATGATCTTTTGATCCACCATAGTTTCTCCATTAGATCTAATTTGATTCACTATATTCAAAACTTGACCCATAAACTGGTCTATAGATTCTGATTCATTCATTTGCAAATTTTCAAAAGTTCTCCTAAGAGATTGCAATTTGGCAATTTTTACCTTTGTATTACCTCTATAGGTAGTCTCCAAGATTTTCCATGCCTCTCTGGATTTTGTTGCTGCTGCAACTCTGGAAAATATAGATTCATCCAATGCTTGTTGGATGAGAAATAAAGCTTTTGCATCTTTTTTTCTGTTCTCCTTAAGCTGGTCCTTTTGTGCTTGATTTAATGCCAGATGGGCTGCTTCATCCTACGGTTCTACAAAACCACTCTCTACTAAATCCCACACATCTTGTGAGCAAAATAAAGTTCTCATCTTAATTGCCCAGAAATCATAGTTCTTACCATTGAAAACAAGAATTTGAGGCTGTGAAATACTATTGTTCGCTGCCATTTCTCACGCTGGAATGGCTTTCTGGTTGCTATTTTTGAACACACAGTCACCGACGTCGGTTATACTACCACGATCAGTCGATAATACTACCGATGTCAGTTCTATTGCTGATGTCGGTCTTGGAGTCGACCGATGTCGGTTTACACTCTGCCGATGTCGGTCTCTGCGCTGCCTGTTAGGCAATTCGTGCACTTTTCCTTCACCTGACTGCTTCGCTCTCCTTTCTTCTTGGCACCTCCTTACTGGCCGCTTTCCTAACCAGGCTCTGATACCAATTTATTAGAATCAAAAGAGCATACAAAACAAGAACTCAAGCAAATAAATAAGAACTCAACCCAATTGCTACAACAATTTATTGAAAGAAAGAGATTCTATTGATCTTCAATTTTCCTTGCTTACAATGATGCACCCATAGGGTCTTTAAATAGATTTGAATCCAAACAATAATTAGAAAAACAAACTCAAGACTAATTTTAGTCTTTACATGCAAACTAACTCTCTAACAAATTCTCAAACAGTTTAACTAACTGTTTGTTAACTAACTGAATGTAAACTAACTGATTGCTCAACTGCAGCGAACTGCTTGCATGCATGAGGAGTGGAGAAATTAACTCCAGTTCAACTTGACTTTCTAACATCCTACAGTGGGAAAATCAACATTGTTTGCTTGGCAGTATAGTTTTCCTTGTTTCTACATAAATATTTCTCCTGTCTTGATAAATATTTTCATGTGGACCTATATTTCTATCTAAACTTTGAACATGAACAACATGAGTATAAATGGTTATTTTGGTACATATGAATCAAATCATGGCTTTGATGGAACTATTGGTGGAAATATCCCTTCTGACTAAAGATTGCTTTTATGGAATAAATTCATCTGCGTTATGTATATCGAAGTTCTTACCTTAATGTTATGCAACTTGTGTCAATGGTGAATACAATACATGAAGCCAATATTTTGCATTGCAGTTATGCTGTATATTGAATATTTTCAGTGGAAGTGCTGCATAATTTCTCTGTAACTTCTCTTGCAAGTCTCCCTATGCTTTGAGAAATGTTCTTATTAGCCAACTTTAGGATTTTCTTAGCATTGCCTTGTTCAAAAACCTTGTTTTCAAAGCATTACAAATAATATTTTCTCATAAACATACATGGAGATGCACAAAAAATTCATAGGAGATTTCAATGCTTACATAAAGTACCGTCAACAAAAATGTCAATAGTTTATGTAAGGACATGTCACTTGAGAAGAAGCTAATGGATCATATTCCTTGCAACCGATCACATAAACTGGTTTGCCCAATATTCAAATGCAAACCAGATAACACACACTTGACATGATTAAGTTTGTGGCTTTGAACTTTGAGCTCTTCTTGCAAGCTAGTACAATGCTATACAATGTTATTTTCTTCATAGATTCCAAGTCAGCATGTCATTTTCATTAAGTTATTGCAATAACATGTGAAAATGCAAAATCCCAGCAACACATTTAGACCCATAATATCTTTTGACGTGGTATTGTAAAAGGTATGTATGTATGCTATAACATGCGTTCTTTGAGATAGTTATGCATAACAATTATTAACTAGGTAATTTTTGTAAAATGAAAATATTTGGGTGTTTTTGGTACACAACCTAGTCCTGCATAGGCTTCAGGTTATTGTAGAGATTGCAATTATCTCATTGTGTAAAATGTGTTTATTTGTCTAGCACACATAAAAATGTTGGGATAACGAATGATTGAAATGCATTAAAAGAAATCCTATTACTTAAGAATATATCTGTATAAACATAATGCTACATCTTGGAATTACATTAATATCAACCTGTTAGAAACTGAAGATTAATTGGAGATAATTTCTCCACTCACAACTTAACTGTCAGTTGCACCTCCCTTTTGCAGTTCGTTCCTTCTCATGCATAGCAGTTAACAAACACTTAGAGATCAGTTAGTTCAAACAGTTAAACAAGCAGTGTTACTCCTTGCTCAACTTGCATGCAGTAGCAATTGAAGTTAGTTTTAGATTAGTTAAGGATTAGTTTATTTTCAGTTTGATTTGCCAAGAAAATCTATTTAAAGATCTCTTGGGCGCAGCGTTGTAATGCAAGCAAAAGAAGATTAATAAAAATCTTGTTTTCAAGAATTGCAGTAGCAATCTGAGTGAGTTCTTGTTTTCTGTTTTTATATGCTCTATTTCTTGCCTTCACAACCAAGCTCAAGTGGCCTCTGACAAACAAAGATATATTGCATTACCTCTAGTAGATGCAGTAATTATGCTGTGTAAGGGTGGAGGTATGTAAATACTATCAAGTGTTGAATCACACACGACTACAAAGCTACAATATGGTAGAAACTTTTCAAAGTTAGTTGTTTTGTTTTTTTTTTAATTTTTAAAATTAAATAAATTTGTAGTAGGAATAATTTTTTTGCGTGGAATCTAAAATAAATTTAAATTCTTATAATTTTATAATAGGTATTAAAAAATTGCCTGGACCTTGAATAAATTTAAGCCCTTATAATTTATCAACGACATTTGTAGAAAAAAATTGTATAAACGAATTCTAATGTCTCCTCTGTCCCTACATTTAGTACAAAATTCAAATTTTAAGCAAGCTTTATTCTATCAGGGAGTTCAATTTTTGAAACTCTCTACGCTGACGGACTCCGTTTCTATTTCCGTTTTGTAGGGCTTGGGGTGTGCTGCGGTTAAACTCGTTGATAGTGTATTTCCGTGGTTAAACTAGACTTCTACGGTGTTAAATCTGCTCTACTACTTTTGAACGGTGCTGACGCACGCACTACGTCCGTAGTGTGTGCTGGTTAAGTCCCTCCATACCAGCCCATGTGCCCACATGTGCGCGTGCTGGTTAAGTCCCTCCATACCAGCCCATGTGCCCACATGTGCAATGACAACATTTGTCATTATATATTAGCATAAAAAAAAGAAAACCAAACACCAGGGATGAATGAATGAATGAAATATTTTAATGATGTCTATCAAATTGAAGAGTTTATGGAATCAAAACCTGAGATTTTAAGTTGATTTCAGACTTTTTTCAATATCAGATTTTCTATTGTAAATCTTGAGTATAAAATTTGCAATCTTTTTAACTTTTATTTTTTTCGAATAATTCATTTATCCACCTTCAAATTATGTTCGTATTGAATACAAATATTATCGGATGTTGAGCACTCCATGATGAAGTGCCATTCTGTGTCTACTACCCCTTGATAGCAGAAAAGACAAGTTCTCTTTTCCCACTCCTCCTTGGGTATAATCCATCTACCAGTTTCACATCTAAGATGATGTGATCGTGTCCTTATCTGAGCTACTAACATCCTTGTTTTACCCTTGATAGCTGCCCCTAAATAAACGTTTTCATCATGATCCCAAATAAAATTAAATTCTTTGATGTAATATGCTTTCTTTCTACCAATCTATTCTGTCCACATAGCTGTTCTAAATCCACTAAAATTCCACTTCCGTCAAAAACTAAAAATCCACTTCCGCCAACCCGTGCGTAATCGAGCCAACCTTCACAGACTGTATAAACACAGCATTATTAAGAACAGAGCAGAACACACATGGAGGTGAAAGGTCTAAATACCGACAGTATGAATTGGGTTACTGCACTAGGATGCGCGACTGTTTTTCTTTTTGCAATATTTTTGAATGGGAGTTATAAGCGTAGGGATAGGCATAGGCAGCCTCCAGGACCCAGAGCTCTACCAGTAATAGGCCACTTTCATCTTCTCTCAGACAAAACTAAGCCCATCCACCAAATTCTATCTTCACTCTCAGCACTCTACGGACCTATCATGCATCTCAGATTTGGTAGCCGCTCAGTATTGGTCATTAGTTCCTCCGAGTTGGCCAAATAAAGTTTTTCAACTAATGATTTGGCTTTCGCATCCCGTCCTCGGCTTGCTCAAGGACAGCATTTGGGCTGCAATTTTCATTTTCTGGCGTGGGCTCCCTATGGGACCTACTGGCGAAACGTTAGGAAAATCTGTGTGGTGGAGCTCCTCTCTTTCAAAAGGATTCAGTTCTTCCAGCCCAAGAGGACAAGGGAGATCTCCAAAGTCATGAATTCTCTGTTTCAACAGGGGCTGTTGGATCAAAAGATAATCAATATGAACCAATTTTTCTTTCACCTCATTTTCAATCTTCTGATGGGTATGATAATAGATGAACGGTATCTTGGAGAGAAATCGTCGATTTCGTTTGGCGAAGTGAAGCAGGCGATGGAAGAGTCTGTTGTGCTCCATGGGGCCATCAGTATTGGGGATTATATTCCATGGCTGAAACGGTTTGATCTGCAAGGATACGAGAAGGCCATGAAGAATGCACAACAAAAATTAGATTCTTATTTGCAGAGAATTGTGGAGAACCACAGGGAGAATAAATCCAACTATGAGGAAGATGAAGATCAGATGGACTTTATTGATGTGCTCATTTCCGAGGAGGAGAACGAAGCAATTTCTGATAAAGATGCCTTCGTTAAAGCAACTGCTATGGTAACAAGTTTACCCCTTTTTATTTCTATAATTACTATTTTTATATAACTCGCCTCGTCCAATTATAAATATAACTTATTTTTATTTATTAATACTACCTCCTTAAAATCGTCATTGGAAATTTTGAGGCAGCAAATGCTTGTAGCTGGAATAGAGACATCTTCAGTTGCGTTGGAATGGGCATTATCGTTGCTGCTGTCTCATCCCCATATATTGAAAAAAGCGCAAGAGGAACTTGATTCACAAATTGGACGTAACAGAGTGGTAGAGGAGTCAGATATAAGGCTGTTGAAATATCTGCAGGCAATTGTAAAAGAGACGCTGCGCCTTCACCCACCAGTGCCTCTACTGGTACCACACCAATCTATTGAAGATTGCACTGTTGGAGGCTTATATATTCCTGCAGGAACAACGCTCATGATCAATGCTTGGGCAATTCAGAGAGAAGCAAAAGTGTGGAATAATCCGCTAGAATTTATACCTGAACGTTTCCTGGAAGGAGGAGAAATAGAAATAGACAACATATACAGCAGGGGAAATGAGTTTGAAATGATTCCGTTTGGGGCAGGGAGATGAGGATGCCCTGGAGTCGCTTTGGCAATGTGTGAAGTGCATATAACTCTTGCAAGGTTGTTGCAGGGCTTTGATTGGTTTGTTCCAGATGGACGAGTGATTGACATGAATGAAGGAGTTGGTATAACAATGCCGAGGGCAGTGCCTTTGGAGGTTGTCATCAAGCCCCGCCTTCCCCATAGTCTCTACTAAAGCCTCACTTATTTTATTTACGTGTAGGAAGATTTGTAATAAGCTACCTTGATTGTTGTCAGGTGTGTTTAGGTAGAACATATAATCTATTCTTTGTATCTCCCTTCTTGATCTTATTAAGCTGGATTTATTTATTTTCTCCATAGAATATTAATGGTTGAGCAATGCTACAATATTATTGGATTGCTTGGAGATTGGTATCTAATTAGTAGCCCCTGCCAAGAGGCAATAGAAATAGTAAGTCATATATTTTATTATTGTAACAGGTAGCACATGCACTGAAATATTTACTATTGGAACAGAGGGCATATGCACTGAAACTAGATATTTGGAAGGTATTGCAAGCATCTTTTCGTGGTAAGAGAGCCATGAAAGGACAAATTTTAGTGGAACTGAATTTCTTCAGATGCGAATATTTAAATATTAAATAGAGCTGGAAGATATGGTTGTATGCAGTTAATATTACCTAACCATTCCCTATAATGTTCAGAACGGTAATAGGATCATGCTCGCCATTTTAAAAATATATGTATGGTATTTTGTATGAAAACAAAATATTCTTTATCTTTAACGAAACAGTCAAACCAGGTCAGTTATGCTTGCTACCTTACAAAGCGATGGAGTAGATTGACTGAAGCTTATGATAAAACCGCACTTGTTAATCCATTAATAATCCTAAATCAAATATATCAACAATTAATGAGTCAAAAAAACACCTTTTATTACATTACATGATATTTTATTTAACATCTAGTTACCTCTCTGAGTAAGTAGCTATTAGAACCACTTGGAGAAAAACAATTAGTATTCGATTCAGCTTGCAGGACCTTGATTTTTTATTGAACTATTTGTTTAAATTTCTTCATGCTTTTTCCTGTGTCGAAGTTTTTAATTTCTTATTGCTTATCATGTATTCCAATTATGAAGCTCAAAGTAAAAGCAACAAAAATCAATTTTATTTTTATAAAAATGTAGCTGTGAGCTATATTAGCATATGAAAGGCTATGTTAAATAGATAACCATGCTCGTTCGTTAATTAATACGTACTAGTTTATACCCTGTCATATGTATTTGGAGCTCTCTTTATATTATGTTAAATTATGTTATTATGATTTATATGCACTAGTTTATACTCTGTCATATGTATTTGGAGTTCTCTTTTTTTTGTCAAATTGTGTTATTATGCTTTATATGCACAAGTTTATACTTTGTCATATGTATTTGAAGCTCTCATGTTTGTATTCATCTATATTTTGTTAAATTATATTTTTTAAAACATATTACATATTTTCATTTGCTAAAATTTATAGAGATTCAATTCAAATTTTAAGATGGTAACAAACAAACAAACCAATCGATGCCCTACCCGGCCGTCACCCCTGCCCATGCCCTGCTCCCGCCCCAAAAAAGGAAATGAAGGAAAAAAAGAAAGAAAGAAAGAAAAAGAAAGAAATTAAAAAATGATTCTAGATGATGAGGTCAGATGACACATTTGGTTTGGATTTCAAGGTTACAAGCCCTTCCTTTCCTAGAAATCTGATTCTCAATTTTAGGATAATACCCATGATGTCGCATTGTTATAAGTTCATGTTCTAGTCATTTATCTATTTTTAAATATTATTCTTAACAAAATTTTCCACATGTTTAAGTAGGTCAACTTAACAAACTTGTTATGAAAATTATTTAAATAATTTGTCTTACTATATAGCTAATGTATTACACTGAAATTGTTACATACATACCTAATTAATTTTAATAGTTAAATAATATTAACAAAATAGTAGTATAAGTTTTAATTAATTAATTATAAAATTAGAAAGAAATAGTTATATAAGGTTTAGAAGTATATTTATATATTATAAGATATGGTTGTACTTGTCAAAATGTAAAAGTAGAAATATACATTCACAAGTGATTGTGATCTTGCCTAAATAATTAACTATGAACAAAGAAGTCTCCCAAGAGTTGACTTTCCTTTTTATTATAATTAAGAGAGCATGTGATAGTTATAACAAATAACAGATAGAAAAAAATTGAATTTAAGGTTGTGCTTGCCTTACCCTTAATTCCAATAACCTTGCTTAGTTCTTCATGTTTCCTCCCCAATCATTTGCAAAATAAAATTATTCTCCTTACTCTAGATTGGAAATAATATATTAACCTTAAGGAAAATAATAAGTTTTTCGAGATTTTTGGTTATAGTCCACTTAGGTCTATGAGTGGCTAGGGTCCCTACTCTATATAGCTACCCAATAGTTAAGCAAAAACTATTTATTAGGTCCTTATAAAATAATTTGTATAAAAAACAATAAACTTAATATAGTTATAATAACATACAAAACTCTAGTGATGTGTAGTGTGTGTTCTTCCTCCTTCCATTGATTACTTTAAGATGAATATATGATCTGATTTTTTAGTGTTCTCTATGATTATCTTGGTTTATCAATAAAATATCTATATAAATTATCAATGTGTTTAATCTCAAATGACCTATACTACATCATATTTATTAAAAAGTTTGAATTCAAATTATGACCCTATTGACATCCTAACTAACATTAAATTAACAAAAATTAGAAAAGGTAGGATGAATCAGACACATACATTAAATGAAAAGGAACACTTAAATGACCCAAGCACAAACGTTGCTCCTCATAAACCCATGAGTATCAATCACATTCATGACACATGGCCCAAAGTAGGGAGCATGAGAAATGGAAAGAGAGGGATAATTGTAGGGGGTGACAGAAGATATGGAGACCTTTAAAAGTAAACATACACACCAATAAATATTATTTTGGATAAATAATAAATTAGAAAATATATTTTAAAGTAATACAATGTAAAGACTGATAAATGTCTAGGATCCATATTTAAGTGAGTATATTTTTTTGACTTTGATGTGCATGCGTATACATCTTAGAGTAGGAAAAAAAAAGATACAATATAGATATAAAATATTTATGCACATAATATTCTGTGACTGATGCACCTAGGAAACTTGAAAACGAGTATTTTCTTGTATACACACATGGGTAAGTTTCACATGATAATAATTTGGTGATACTCTAAAAATTGTAAATATGATACCTCATTTTGATCATATAAATATTAGATTACCATGTGAATCTAAATTGCTGGCATAATTACATTGTTAGCGTAACAGTTTGATAATCTATTACGGTAGATTAGTTATTAGATTTGTAATCAGTTAACATAACATTGATTGGAGGACAATTTAGGTGGCACTCGGATGCTCTACCGGTTCCATAACGGTTACAGAATTACAGTTATGTTAACTATTTTTTCCCTTGTATTTATTCAACCTCTGTTCAATAATAATTATCGAAGTATTCTGCATAATTTGCCTTTATGTGGTATTAGAGCATATAGGCACAACAAAGTTTTCGGAAGTCTGATCGGTAGAAGCTTTCATTGACGCCAAGCCTAAAGCGTGAAGATCCGGTTGGACAAAGGGTTGAAGACCGAGTGAACTCCGCCCCAGAGCTACCAGAGCTTGATCGACGGTCATATACAGTCCTCGTGTGTAACGGAGAATAAGCGGGTGAATAGACAGCGATTGAAAGTTCCCAGCAATTGAAGGGATTACGCAAGTCGTGTGGAAGAGAGACAACGTATAAGGGTTGGTGTTGTCACGATGCTCAGAAAGACTCGTAAAGCCACTAAGCCCGAGCAAAAGACTGTGAAGAAGGCTCCCGCAGCTGCTCCTCTGAAGGATGAAAAGCCTACATCTACTACTCCCAAGAAGACGGATCCTGTTACAAGCTTAAGATCGAAGAAACATCCTAAAAGGTACATCTTAATACAGAATTTAAAAACTAGCCTTGTTAGCCTTACGGATCTATGTCTTTTTGTTTTGAGATGGAAATTCAAATTCCCGTAGAGAAATATTCTGGTTTAAATTTTCATACGTGGAAGGTTAAAATACAAATGCAATTGATGCATAAAAATCTGTGGGGAAATGTAAATGGAGATGAGAAACAACCCACTAATGCAATTAAATCATTGGAGTGGAAAACAAGAGATGACAAAGCAAAAGCTATTATTGGCTTTGCGCTTTTCGATTTCGGGATTTAAAAAAATCATCCAAGGAAATTTGAAATACATAGTAAATGTCCAATTTTCACTGAAATTGCAGTTATAAAGATTCAAAATGGATGATGGAATTATTATGTTTAGCCACGTAAA
Organism: Torreya grandis; assembly: GCA_037957365.1. Taxonomy (NCBI): domain Eukaryota; kingdom Viridiplantae; phylum Streptophyta; class Pinopsida; order Cupressales; family Taxaceae; genus Torreya; species Torreya grandis. The sequence goes on from JARHVA010003720.1 coordinate 1,192,117, forward strand.
CAATCTGAGATCTCTTATTAGGCAACTTGCTAAGGTAAAAACTATTGTTGAAGATCAGGGTGCAAAAACTATTCTATTGAATACTTTACCATCCAAATATAGTAATATTGTATTTACTCTTAGCCAAATACCATCACAATCTCTTGATGATATGATTGCTAACACTACTAGCAGAGGACAAAAGGATATCTGTAGAAGATGATATTTTGCAACTTGAGAATGCACTATATTCTCATAAAAAATTCAATACAAACAAAAGGGAAATAAAATGTCAGTATTGCAAGAATAAAGGTCATACAACATGGGATTATTATGTTCGAGCAAAAGATGTTCTCAAAGGGACACTCAAGCATAGTGAAGCCAATATTGCTCAAGCAGAACATCCACCAAATACTGATTAAAGTGAAGAGTCAGAACATGTAGAAGCATTCTAATGGAGGCTGGAGGATACACAAAGGTTGAAGGACATTTGATGTCCTCTCATGAGTCGCCTATGATGGGGTCGTAACATTACTATGGTGATCAATTTTGGTGTGTTTATTTTATGTTTATCAATGTGTTTTTCAATAAATTACTGAGCAATATTTTCCAGTTTGGTACCCTCTAAAAAAGAATGCTATGGGGAGAAAAAGCACTAAATTAGCGTTTAGTTCTTGGAAAAAGGTTTGTAGTAATTCAAGAAACCGTTGAAGTGTAGTAGAAACCTCCTACAACCCTCTAGGTTCGTGGTCAACCTATAGAATAAAACCATATGGGTTTATGGTAATCCTCGTAATCTAAGAAACCACTGAAAGTGTTAGCAGAGAAAAGTATTCCTATCACTTCTAGGTTTTTGGTAATCTTGCAAGAAAAAACAAAGATGACACCAAGACCTTGAAGCCACAAAGATGACATGACACCTCAAAAAGTGAGCAGGTTATGTGGAGAGTGTAAATATTTTTATAGTGTTTGTAATAAATGGAGGACCACTATCAAGAAAAATTATGTTTGTAGAAACAATGTAATAAAGAGGGGACTGTTGGTGTAATTACATTTTTAATGTAAAAATTTGATAATATATTATAATAGATTATTTATTAGATTTGTAATCAGTTAACATAACATTGATTGGAGGATAGTTTAGGTAGCACTCGGATGCTCTATTGATTACATAACGGTTACCAAATTATAGTTATGTTAACTATTTTTCCATTGTATCTATTCAACCTCTGTTCAATCATAATTATTGAACTATTCTACATAATTTGTCTTTATAAATACCTTCAAATATTGATAAAATCCATAAAAAGATTTTGAGTATAATCTTTATAGACAAATTTAAAATAAAATTTTTGATCAAAATTCATGATATACACTTAAATAAAAACACGATTGATTATTATAAATAACATTAACTATGTTATAAAACTAAATTTGGTATTAGACACTTAGAAATATCAAAATTTTAATGTTTTGACATATTTGGATTCTTGTTTACACTTTTCTAAATCCGTCTATCGACCTATTGTCTTGGCTAACCTAAGGTACCAATACATATTTTTATGATCACCCCAGGCTATATAAGAAGATTCCATAATCTTAAGTAGTCTATTTTCAAATTCCAAATCACTAATTTTCACTCCCAAGGCAATGCTAAAATAGTTGGACAATTATAGTTTGATGTAGGTGTTTGCCTCTTTTGTTAGTATCTAGGAAAATTCAATGGCCACTTTTAAAATTGGAACCTATCCATTAGGTTAGCCTAGACATGTTATCGTGTTGAGATGATCTAAAATAGACTTGATCAATGAGTTGTGATTTTAAAAAAAATTGAGTATTTTTGGAGTGATAAAAGAGAAGAGGTTAGGAGGAAAGCACTAAGCATGGTAAATCCTATTCTGAAGGATAAAATTAGGTAAGAGCAAGCTAATTATGGGAAACCAGAGGAGTAACATGAACATTCTAGAGTAATTAAGCAGAAGGGAAAGAATAAATTACAAATAAGTAATAAGGTTAAATAATTTAAGTCAGGAAAAAGAATCAAGGAAAATAACATTGATGGGCCATGTAAAAGGACTTAGGGTAGCATGAAGAACACTGAAAACAAGAAGAAAAAGATCATAGTTGTTAACACCTATTCAAAGAATAAAGTTCAAAAGAAAACTCTAGAAGCCTCCAAAAACTAGGATGACTCATCTGAATAGCTATGCTTTTGTGTCTTTTCTTGTTTTGCCTTGCTAAATAATTGAATAATTATTGTTGATATTTTTCTGATCTTTACAAGTTTTTATGTGCCTTTTGGTGGAAATCTAGTCTCTAGTTTGTTTTTGTTAGCGCTTTAATGCTTTGTCTCTTGGTATTGTAAAATCTAGGGGTCCTACTAAAACCCTTTTTTTAATCACTATCTAAAACCAAAATGAGGGATGATTTAACAAAATTTCGATGCATTCATTGTGACATCCCCTTGGGATCTACCTAGAAATGTGTGATTTTTTTAATTAAACACATATATCAAAATAAATTACCCTTGAGAATCTAATAGAGTTAAAACAAGGTATCCATGCATAATAATGGAAACCAAATCATATTACATCATAAATCATGGATCTCTAACATCATGAGAGTATGTCAAAATACAAATATAGATTTAGTAATTATGGAAACTTAGCCACATCTAATACAAATGTACAGTCACCACTACCAAATAATAATTATAACTCTTCATGACAATTTTCAATAATAAGTATAATATAATACAATGTATAAATAAGATACATGACTTTTTTGGAGCATAGTTTTTGAACTTCAAGTAGATATGGCAATCTCAAGTGTTATCTCGATAAGTAGTACTAATGTGGGGAGGGATAGCATCATTTAAGAAATTTTATACACCAACCACAGACCAATGATCCCCCACATTAATCCTATTAGAAAATGGCCTTTACTTCATGAATGAGTAGATAGTAATGACATTGGAATATAGAGAGATAGACAAGTACTCATGTGTTGTATGATTTTTAACTAATTAAACATGTAGTGTATCATAAAAAAATCAATCTATTACAAGATATCACACATACATGTAAACCATAATCATGAAATACTAATGTCTCACTAAACAAACTTTGGCCAAAGATTTAAAAATAGTAATATAAAAAATATACAGTCACCACTACCAAATAATAATTATAACTCTTCATGATAATTTTTAATAATAAGTATAATATAATACAATGTACAAATAAGATACATGGATTTTTTGGAGCATAGTTTCTGAACTTCAAGTATATATGGAAATCTCAAGTATCATCTCAATAAGTAGTACTAATGTGGGAGGGATAACATCATTTAAGAACTTTTATACACCAACAACAGACCAATGATCCCCCACATTAATCCTATCAAAAAATGACCTTTACTTCATGGATGATTAGATAGTAATGACGCTAGAATATAGAGAGAGACAAGTACCCATGTGCTGTATGATTTTTAACTAACTAAACATGCAGTGTATCATAGAAAAATCAATCTATTACAAGATATCACACATACATGTAAACCATACTCATGAAATGATAATGTCTCACTAAACACACTTTGGCCAAAAATTTAAAAATAGTAATGTAAAATTAATCTATAGATCAATCAAATGCATAAACAATACTTGATCAGACTACCTTCATATGACAATGAAATGTTAGTAAGCCAATGAAGTTCATCTCACTCCTTACTCTACATTAACAATACAGATTGGTCAAATAAAATTCAATTAAAATATTCACATGACTTAAATCCTACTAGAAAATACATCACATGGCATGCTAAATATATGAATAACCATAACATAAATTTAAATTCATCAAATATATACGTGAATCTTACATTTTATTCTATCCCATACTAAAAATAATGACTATAGTTATACCACCCAAGTAAATACATAATTAAATACATAGTTTAAACAATACAATTTATCTCTGGTTAACTACACCATATGGTAACCCATATTACCACAGTCTAATGACTTCAAGATTAACTAGGAAGAATTCGTAATCTAGTCAAAATAAGTAGTCACAATTCCATGGAAACCTAAACTTAATTCAACAAACTCGTTACAAGTAATTTCATAATTCATATGAAACATATAAACACATTGTCATATCCTCTTAGTCATGTGTACACACTATCATAAAGCTCTAATATGTATATTTATTTAATGTAGTTTATAACCAAAGTACACACCTCGGGGTACTATTATATACTATTAGGCACATTACACCCATTTTTTGACAGGCACTTTCATTTAAAACCATGAATGTATAACTTAAAATAATATCAAATTCAATATGACAGGTTCCATAAAACAAGTAATCCCAATACCCCACATGGTTATCTCATAATACTAGAATTATTGGTTTTACCTAAGATACTATTACCTCTAAATAAAATTTTTTGTATGTCATTTCCACATAATTACAAACCAGAAATCAGTGGCACCATATGTGGAATAATTTCCTCAATTTTTAGGTAAAAAAATGGTATATAATGTATATTAACATCATCTTTTTTTTTTTTTTTTTGAAATCTACACTTTTCTAAATGAAAGCTTCCATGTTCATTTAACTAGTCAAAGTTTCTTTATCAAATATTAATAAATATTATTTCATATTAAATGGTGATGTCATATTTACTAATAAAACTCATGTCATAACTAGTATGTTCTATATAAAATTTTAACATTTTATAAAATGCATCACACCCATGCATGATTAAAGTGTTAACTTTGGTAAACAAAACACTACACAACTACAGTAGTTTCTGGCTATAATTATGTTATGGTTTCCTTCCTATAGTGATGCCATCTGGGTATTACACTTGTTTAGGTATTCACATAACTTAACACCTATAAATTTCCAACATCCTGATTTTATACTCTTGACTGAATATATATATTTTTTATAGTTGATTAAGCTATACATGAAATTAAATTCAACATTCTAATAAAAATGTAAAAGTCCAATGACTTACTATAGCCCATTCCTGACTTAATTTAAGATCAAAACATTCTGCTTAGGTGTAAATAGATAAAGGATGACACTACTTTTATTTTTTCTATAGCAACAATAATAATGATAACAAAAAAGAAAGAAATATGAAATTAAATGAGTTTATGTCAATATCAATCTTCAATGACTTAAGTCCCACTATGGCCTTTTGGTTCGAGGTGAAGGTTTGAAATCAACTTCCTATTTGGTTGACAACAAGCAAATTACAATAAATAGACACCAAGTTTAATGGAGTAATTTAACAAAAAGTAGTTATTTGTTTTAATAGCTACTAGCTTGAAACTTAACATTAGATTGATGCCTCTCTTAAGCTCTAAGTTTAAACACTGTTAATTTAAATTGACACCTATTACATGAAGAATGTAGTGCTTTTAAATTCATTACCAAAGTATATATATAAAAAACTATTTACTAGAATAAGGTAATAACCTTGCTGGGAAGGGAGGAAACTAAAAGATAAACTACCTAAATCAGAGATACTGGTGCAACAAAAATAGTTACACCAAATAGCCTAAAAATAATGTAAAACATAACCTATTCCTTATGCTAACATTCCTCCCTTATTAAATTATTTTTTACAAATATACCCCCTAAATAGCTCAAATTACACCTTTCTAAGAGATTTAGTGAGTATATCAGCTATCTGTGAATCTATTATGTAGTACTAGACTTAGATGTGGTAGTTTAAGACTTGATCTTGAATGTAGTGACATTTGAACTCAATGTGCTTAGTTTTTTCATGAAAAATAGGATTCTTCACAAGCTTTAACACACCTTGAATGTTGTAATGAAGGATAGGTGGCTTCTCTTTACTAATGCCCATATCAGCCATAATGCAACATAACCATATTGCCTTGCATATAACTCTACATGTGGAATGATACTCTACCTCAGTATATGATAGAGAAACAACAATTTTCTTCTTACTAATCCATGACATTGGTCTAGATCTGAGGTAAATAATGTATCCTAACATTGACTTTCTATCAAAAACAAATTTGACATAATTTGAGTCAGTGTATCCTTACAAGAAAAACTAAGTATTCTTCTTATATTATATACCATACTCAAGTGTACCTCAAACATATCTCAAAACATGATTTACTACAACCTAGTGACATTTCTTTAGCTCTTACATGAATTTGGAGAGATAGCTCACAAAAAAAACATATGTCTGGTTTGGTGTAGGTCAAGTAGATGAGACTCCTAACAAGCTATCTATAGGGAGTTGCATCCACTTGAGGTGAGTCCTAAAATTGAGAGAGTTGAAAACCTTTCTCCATTGGTGTTGAAAGATGTTTATAATCTATCATTCTATACTTTTCTAGGAGTGTCTTCGCATATTTTATCTAGGAGATAAAAATGTGATTCTATTTCTGCCATATCTCCAAGTCAAGACAATAATGGAGTATCCCCAAATCAATCATGTTGAAGGGTCTTTTGAGGTCATTATTCAAAATATAAACCTAATCTTTTAAACTTATAGTAGTCATGAGATTGTCTACATGCAAAACAAAAATGATGATTTCTATCCCTATCTTCTTTATGTACAAGTTAGAATCCAAGGGGATATGGGTGAAACCTTGCTACAAAAGGTGATCATCTATCTTGATATACCATGCCCTAGGAGACTATTTCAATCCATATAGTGATTTGATGAGATGACATACCTTTTTAGGATGATTTTTATCAACAAATCCTTCTAGTTGGGTCATGTACACTTCTTTGAGATCACCATTTAGGAAAGCACTCTTGACATCTATCTACTAAAGTTTTCATCCATTCTGTGTTTCCAGTGCACAAAAAACTCTGATGGTATTGATATTCATAGTGAGTGAAAATATCTCTTCATAGTCAATGCCTTCTTTTTGAGCATATCCCTTTGCTACAAGTCATGCTTTGTGCTTGTCGATGGATTCATCTACTTTGTATTTAGTTTTGAAAAAACATTTTTAGCCTATGGGTTTCTTTCATTTAGGCAGATCAATAAGTTCCAAAGTTTGATTCTGTATGAGTGAGTCATACTCAACATCCATGGCTTTCTTCTACTAAGGTTGAATTAATGATTCTAAAACATGATCAGGTTTGGAGCTATAAAATATTGTACCCATGATATAAAATTTACCTCATTTCTTACCTAACTCCTCATTCTAACTTCAGATGAAGTATTTTGAAAAGATTGCACATGGCAGTATTTGATTGTGCTTTATACCCACTTCAGATGGGAACTCTGTTGCTGATGTGAAGAACTAATTTGTTGTGAAAAAATACCTGCTGGTTTTATAGTAACATTTTCTAATTCTCCAAGATCAACATACAACTCCCCTTGTAGCTTATCTTTTCTATGAGAATTTTCCTCATCATCTGACTCAGAAAGTAATTGGTGATAGGTGATTGGTGTTGATTTTTCTTTTTGTATCACTAAGTCAAAGGATGACTCATCACAAACCACATCTTTGCTTTCATATATTTTCTTGATCTCAATATCCTTGAGATGGTATGATTTAGAGGTAGTGCTATATCCTAATAGGATGCATGGGAGTGTTTTTGGCTTGAGTTTCTTCCTCTTTTAAGTTGGGACATGCATATATGTTGTGTAACTAAACACTCCTAGATGGGAAATTGATGGCTTTTTACCACTCCATACCTTTTCTAAAGTTTTTTCATATAAAATCTTCATTGGTGCCCTATTGAAAAGATAAAAAACTATCTGGACTACTTCTAAACAATATCATTTCTCTATCTTTTCTATTGATAGCATGCAGTGAGTCATTTATATTACTATGTGATTTCATCACTCAATAATGCCATTCTATTGGGATGTGTAGGGAGTAGTCAAATTATATTTGATGCCTTGTTGGTTCAAGAATGCCAAGAACTTCTTTGATGTGAATTTCTCCATTGATGTAAGTAGAGTAAAAAAGAGGTTTTCTGGTCTCCTTCACAACATGCTAATAGAAGACTTGGAAATGATGAAGGGTTTAACTCTTTTAATTTAGGGAAAACACCAATGTATTTTAAGAGTAGTCATCCAAAAATAGTTAGAAGTACTTGTATCCCAAAAATAAAGTAAATAACAGTCTATCTAGATTGGTATGAATAACCTCCAAATGTTTCTTAGCATAAAAGGTGCTTGCCTTAAATGGATCCCTATGTTGTTTACTTGTAAGACATCTAGGGCAAATGGGAATGGAATTGGACAACTTGAGAAGTCCATATACCATCCCATTTGAACTCAACTGGTACAAAGATCTAGTAGACATATGACCATAATGGTAGTGTAAGAGATTAGAAGATTCTACTGTAGAGGTAGCTAGAGCTATTACAAAAGATGAAACAACAACTAAATAAAATAATTTATCTTTTAAAAATGCTCTATCAATAACCATACCTTATCATGAGATCAAACATGATTTGATGACATTATCAATAAGAAAATCCACATTCATATGATGATTTAAAATATGACTAATTGATAAGAGGTTAGATGTCAATCTAGGAACACATAGTACCTTTGAGAATGTACATTTCCATGTTTTGAGAAGAATAGTAACTCAGCGTATTCCTTTTACAACATACTCTTTATTATCAGTGATCCTAACCTAATTTTTAGTTGGTTAGTCTGGCAATAAATCAAATATCTTCTTGCCGCCTGACATATGTTTAGTGGCACTTGAGTCTATCAACTAGATATTCCTCATGGGCTGTGAGGTCCAGGAGACTAATACTAAGTTCTCATTGGCTTATTTAGGTGTCTCTTCATAGATCCATCATCTTGTTGAGCTTTGAGATGTTACTTTTTATTCCATTGATGGGGATGTCTTTTTAATTTTTGAGAATCATCACACCTTGATGTGATTTTATGATTGGAGGACCTTTTTTTTAGGCCATTATACCAACCATTGCCCATGTCGTGAGTATTGGTTTGACATATGTGACACCACCTCTTTGAATTTTTGGATTTATGATGTTGTGAAGATTATTTTTGCTTCTATTTTTATGGTTTCTTCTTGAAGGGTCCCTTACAATATTTTTTGACCTTGTTGCTACTCGAGATAAGATCTTTGTCTTACAACTCATCTTGGACTAAGTTAATGGATTCTTCTTGCTATAATAGGTTCACAAGCTCTTCAAATGACACTATTTGATTAGAGACATTCAGTGTCATGATGAACACTCTAAATTTGTAAGGGAGTGATCTAAACATGATCAAGACCAAAATTTAGTCATCTACCATCTCATTGAGTGCTAACAATTTCGTTCATAACTCAACCACTCGATGTAAGAATTATTCCACTTTCTCGTTAGACCCCATAGAGATTGTGTGAAGTCTTGACTATAGATGGAGGATTTTTGTCTTATTTTTTGCCTCATAGATGGTTGCTAATTTATCCAATGCTATATTTTCTCTATCTACATCCCTAACATGTAGTTGCATATCATCAATGATGCTTAACATAATCAATATCAAGGTTTTGGTACTAATCATTTCATATTTTGTGAGCGCATCAGGATCATTAGGAGTCTACATAGTCCCCATCACAATGCCCCATAGTCCTTTAAACTAAAGGATGGTATGCATATTCATTCTCTAGGTGGCATATTTTGGACCTTTGATAGGTTGGGCATTAGACAGAAGCAATTTTGGAGCAGAAATTATATATATTTTTATTGATATGAGAGAAAATTACATGTATTTTTACTCACTAGCATGAGAATCAAGCTTGGAGATGAGCATAGAAATTATGTGTTGAGATATGGGGATGATTCTTGGGGTATTCAACCTCATCTTCAAAATCTACATCTTATCTAGCTTTGAGTTCTACTCATATTTTCCTTGCTTGACAACATACATTGAATAAGAAATATTCTAGAAGTCCATTATAGATTAGCTCATCAAACTAAATTTTTTAATATCATAGAGGGCTTCTAGCAAGAAAAAGTAGAAACTAAATCTCTCTTGAGTGTTACAACCATTTTCCATAGTTTTCAAGTTTCTTTAGTGGCTTTTGATATTCCCAACACTGTCCTTCATTCTGGATATACGTGATGGTCTCCATAAAGTTTATCTTAGGGATTTAATGCTTTATGGGCTATTCTTAAATCCTCTTGATTTCATGATTTTATCTTCTTGCTTGGCATCTATGAAGGCTTCTTCTATGCTTTCAAAATGTAACACTCTCCTCTTCCCCAAAACACACCACTTCTTGGTTGCATCTTTTGCACTGATATATAGGGCTGATCTATAGGTCGTTGCATCAATGATTTTACTATACATTGATGTCTTCTATCAGATATTCACACTTGCCACTTTGGCTATATATAGTTTAGGTTTTCACTCTTTCATGGCTTACTAAATTCCTTCAACCACTGGTAGATTGAAAACATATTCTCTGGCAGGTTTAGGCATCAATTTGAATTAGGATAATAGTTTACTGCTATAAATGTCTTCTCTAAAATCCAATAGACTCTGCAATAAACTTTTACCAAATTAGGTAAAGTTGTAAGATTTTACCAAACTTGTAGACTTGAATTTCTTCTCAGTTCATGCTTTCCCAAGTCATTGCACCTTCTTTTTTGTAGGTTTCCATGCTCAGTTTGTAGGCATCGATCAACAACTTCTGATGCTAATTGCTTTTAACTACATGTCATAATTCTTCCATGGTAGGCATATACTAGGTAAATGAATGCCCTAATACCAGATTATTTCATGGCATGAGAATGCAGTGAATTCAAATTCATTATCAAAGCATATATATACAAATACCATTTACTAGAATAAGGTAACAAGCCTATTGGGAAGGGAAGAAACTAAAAGATAGACTACCTAAATTAGAAAAAATAGTGCAATAAAAATGGTTACACCAAATAACCTTAAAATAATATAAAACATAACCTATTCATTATGCTAACAACACCTATGTTATGGACAATGAGCCAAAATGATGAATATTTACCATAGTTTTCCAAATACATTGACCATAGCAAAATAACAATGTCAAATGGCTATAGAAACATCAGTATCACAACTCCAAAAAGTGTGATGCTCTATACAAGGTATGTTGGGAAATTATAACATCAGTGATTAAGTCAACATCTAAATAGGTGTATTTTCCATATTTTAAAACTATATCTACCCCTTTATAAAAGTCGATGCCCCTTCTATAGTTTGATATTTATTTATGTCTTGGATTAATTGGATGTCTATAATATTTGATGCCACTAATAATAAATAGTGACCTTAATACAATGGCTGTAGTTTTTAGTTTTCCATACAGGGTGAATGAATAAAAAAATAGTTGTCTAGTCAGAACAAAAGTTAATAAAGTGATTATAACTTGACCTACAAAAGTGATGCTTATGGTAGCATTTTAAGGAATTACAGACTAAAAAAATATATATATCTTTGTTTCTATTGTATTTGGATTAAACTCACCCAAGTTGACGTCCAATAATACATGTAATAGGTTACAAGTTTCTAAACTACTCACTATTCATAGATTAACAAAAATAATATGAAATTCTTTATTAACAATGCCAATTCTATGAAGGTGGAATCTTATTTGGCACTACTAACCTACAATTTTTTTAATGAGTAATTAAAAATTAAATTTATATGTACTACCCATAAAATCAATAAAAATTGGTAAAATTAAATACATCTACATTTGAGAACTCAACATGCCTTATAATTTTAATCCAACTAATCGCTAGGATCTAATCTAATTTTTATAATATCAAGAATATCTTCATGGTCTTACTCATGAAATTTCCATGGATTCTTGTTTAATGGCCTTCTAAGATATTTTACCAATTAAATATTTATTGATATAACCAAATTTGAATGGTGTAGTATCTTCCTATGCGTTTCACAATATTTAAAGAACCATAGATATAAATTTATGATAGGATATTATCAAAATCAAGTTCTAGTAACAAACATAGACCCAGTATGACAGCTAATATTTTCTCTATCTATGATTGAGGAAGTTAATTTATTTATTTCCTATACACACTGACATAAGTAGTAATATTTCCCCTCTCCATCGTCCTCGTCAATAATAACTACAAAATATGCCCTGTATGACAAAAAATAAATTTTAATGATGATGTGATAATGAGAATATGTAACACATAATGATTAATCTTGTACCTAATTGCACTATATCAAACACATGATCAAAGCTATGTGACAATATCATATTTTTAAGTTATAATTATAGTGAAACTTGATATGTGTCATTTGGAATATAGGTCTACATATCCATTCATCCACCCACGCTTATGACTCACATTCATTTCAAATAGATTCCATGCATACATAATAAAAACATGCCAAGTAGCTCATATGAATAATTCAAGATCTTGAATTTGAGCAAAGAAATGAATAGAGCTCACATGATCATGTTACAGTCATATAATCTTCACACTTGAACCATATTTAAAATTTACATCCTCTCTTGCATTGACTCTTTTTACATATGGTCCAACATCATTTTTCCATAACCAAACTCAATGAAATTACAAATATTTTCTATGATATTGGTAGTGTGCATCCTGTTCAACCACTAAAATATCCATGCATTCTTGAATTTCCATGTGTAATTATTTGACCAAATATAATGTTGATTGAAAGTAATGTTCTTCTAAGTCAAATTTCTATAAAACATCTAAAAACAACCTTGCACGTACTCTATACAATATGACTGATCATCATTGACATATAAATGATACTCTCTAAATATTTTTTGATATTTTTTTGTACTATCAAGTGCATGCATGAATGCTATATGCATGAATATGGAAATATGTTTTGATTTGTAATGTTGAGGCTAAACTTTCATTTGTGTTTTGAATGTGTAATTCTCAACAAAGTTGACTATTGAAATAATAGAACCAAGTGGGAATGTGTCTTTTATTAAATTTAAATGTTCATCCAACCATCTATCTCTATGTGTGTGCTTTGCATAGTCATAGAAAATTTCCTCCCTTAATCGAACCATAAATCGTAAAATAGTTATTTCTTTTGTAACAATCTCACAACTTTTAGATATTGTCAGCGTTTACTTGATATGTCACATATTTGTATTTGATCAAACCAACTAATTATTGTCTAATTTCACTTGTACTCTTCTTACGGATATAATTTTTAAATTTTGTAAATCCACCACAAGTGCTGTAATTTTCTTAAAAATATGCTTTGTTATAAAAAACGCATCTATTTGGCCTTTCAAAAAAAATGGATAGAATAGATTAAATTTCTAAATTCTATAAAAATTATATTCAAAAATCTTGAAAAATATAATCATTATGTAAATTATAATGCATATGGTGAAAAATATCATAGTGCATTGAAAATTCAACATGTTGCCTACAATAAGTGGTGCATTTATGATTTATTTTCACATAAAAGGGTTTAGTCATCTTAAAATATATTTGACCAATATAAATTTATGTATGTTTTTTGTAAAAAACTTAGATTACAATTGTGTTTGGATAATATCCAAAAATGTTTTAGATGCGGTTCATAGTTACAAGAACCATCTTTTATTTTCACTACATCTCTTGTATTGGGTGAAACTCTTGTATTATCTCTCCAAAATTGTGCAATTAAATCTTTAAAATCATATTAAAATAATTGCTTATATAATTTTAATATATTATTAATATTATTTTTATTATGGTTATGTTGTTATAACCATATGGCTAGCATGGTTTCATGATCTTACCAATATTTGTATTTGCCATCAACCTTGTTACAACCTCATCCACCTTTTAGGGTGATTGTTATTTGCCTCTTTATTAGGATATATTTTGGTAATCTAATATCACATATTCTTGGCTTCATTCTTGTGTATCAGTTTATTATATATAGTTTTAGATCTCATGGTTTAGGGAGCTTGGGAGAGGATCCTATGAAGAGTGAGGAGAAGATAAATCTTGTCAATGAAGACATACCCGATGGAATTTTATTTTGAGAGGATGTGGTCAAGTGAAAAAAAAGAGATTTTTTTTGTTATAGGCCCTGTGTGAGAGGATTTTAATGATATAAAGGTAAGTTTTTGAAGAGATACAAAGCACCAAGGTGTGGCATTACAAGGAGAGGTAAAGCACTCCAAGGAGATGCATGATGTCCCAAGGAAGGTGTAGGAGAAGGGAGGCATTGGATAAGGAGGTGTGGAAAGAAGATTTTTTTTATCATGTATACTATTCATTGAGCTGTAACACTTATTTTATAATATGTGGTAGTTCAAAACAGAGACATAAAATATTCTGCCAAAACGTACAACTCTATGGAAGTGTGGTATAATGTTGTGGTTGATTTTTTATAGATTTCTAATATCTTAAATTGTTTAAGGAGGTGACATGAGATAGGGGAGGTTACAATCTTTCAAAAATAACCAGTGTTGTCCATTTAGCATTTTATTAGAGTGCCAATGTAAGGAGAGGCAATGAGAGCTATGCTAGTTTTTGGCTAGCATACACAGGTCCATTATGATTGGACAAGAGGTTTATAAATATTTTAAACCAAAGGTTAATATCTTCCTTCATTTTTAGAGTAGAAAATTCATAGTTAAAATTTCATTAAGTTCTCATTAGTAAAATTTTGATTTTTTTGTCTAGACTACCTTGAAAAATCATGATTAACTTTGTTTGAAGAAAACTGTAGATTATAAATTATTGATGTTTTTCTAAAATTAAAAAATTTCCATCCTCTTCTACCTATAAAAATAAATTTATAAAATATAGTTGTAAAACTCCAAATTTAATTGTTTTTGTCATTTTATAGCATTTTTTTAAAAGATGAAAACTTTAAAATATCACAAACTGTAAAAAAAATTTGTTAAAAATTGGCAACATTGTCCAATTTTAGGTTATTAATTAAGTGTAAAAATAGAATATTTGTAAAATTTATTATATTTATTTTATTTAATTTATTTTCATAAAAAAATAGGTAAAAACTATCAATTTTCAATATTTTTTACTGCAATATTCTAAAAAAATGAATTAAAAAACTTTAGCTTGTGAAGTCATAAGATACTTATGATAAGTGAGTATAAGAACATTGGCCAAATTATCCTTGGTAAGGAATCTATAATAGCTAATAAACCATATTATTATAATAAAAATTATCATGAGGACCTCATGTTATTGAAACTATATGTAATAGATAATTTAATTATAGAAGTTGGAAATAATGATAATGCACAAAATTTGTGGAAACACCTTAAGACAAAATATTAGGCATCTGAAGCCAACAAACTTTTTTATTTGA
The DNA here is from genome assembly GCA_037957365.1 of Torreya grandis. NCBI lineage: Eukaryota > Viridiplantae > Streptophyta > Pinopsida > Cupressales > Taxaceae > Torreya > Torreya grandis. The sequence goes on from JARHVA010003720.1 coordinate 1,207,438, forward strand.
TACATCTTTTATTTTCCACTAGCATGCAAGATGGTAGTTCTATTTTTGAATATTTATTTTAGTTGAAAGATATTTGTGATCAATTGAAAACATTTGAAAAATTTGTAGATGAGCAAGACCTCATTGATATAGTTATGCAAAATTTACCATCTTCTTATGATTCTTTTATATAATAACTACACATGATTACAAAAACACATACAATAAACTTTGAGTAGTTTTCAACTATTTTCATATAAAAAGAAAGGTGGGAGGAACAATCCATTAATTTAATATTAGAGTCCATAAAAAGTGTACTCATGACACGAACACAAGGAAAAGGTACTTATAAATATAAATGAAAGTATTTTTATTATAATAAACATGGTCATGTGAATAAAAATTATCGTAAGTGACAATATGATTTGAAAAATAAGATAAAAAAGTCATAAATTGAAAATGTGGTTGAAGAAGATAAATAAAATTTGGTAGGTGATTTTGCATTTGTGATGACACAGGATCAGTCAATAAATCCAAGAACATTGTATTTTGAGTTAGGTACATCAAGACACTACACATGTCATAAAAATTTGTATGTAAACTTTGTAGAATATTATAGTTGTAATGAATCTATTTCCTTAGGTTATGATTAGGTTAACTATATGAAAGGATATGGATATGTTCATATTTATTTAAATTCTATTAGTTAGAATTTTTAGAATAGTTGATATGTTCCTGACATGAACAAAAATATTCTTTCCATAAGTGAAATAACTATGAATCCTAACCTTTATATGGTGTTTAAAGGAAATAGATGCATGTCAGTAATCTTCATGTAAAGAAAGTCATTGCTATTAGTTTTGGTAACAAGAAATTGTATAAGTTGGTTGATCCCAAAATAGAAAAAGAGCATGCACTAGTAGTGGTTGAAAGAACTAGTGAGGTATGGCATAAGAGGTATGGTCACCTCGGTAATGAGAATGTACATACATAAAGTTAGACTAACATGGTCAATGGAGTGTCTTCTATTCAAAATAATCATATTGCATGTTCAAGATGTCAAATAAATAAGCAAATTTTAATTTTATTTGACATTGTTAAGAAAATTAGACCTAAGCATGCATTGAATTTAGTACATATGGGTTTACATGGTCCAATGTGGACATATTCAATATCAGGATATTTTTATTACTTATTGCTTATAGATGACTTTTCTATGAAAATGTGGGTTTGTTTTTTTGTATATGAATTCAAAATATTTCTCTAACTTTATTGCTTGGAAAGCTATGGGAGAGAAATAAGGAGGGAAACATGTAAAAAATCTTAGATTAATTTAATGGGGATGAATTTATCTCGGATAAATTCATGAAATTATGAAAGAAATAAATTATAACGAAGAAATATTATACATAAAATAATGACATCATGGAAAGGTAGAGCATGATAGTGATGGATATGGCACAATGTATGGTGTATATCTAGAATGTACCATATTAGTACTGTGTAGAAGCTATGAATACAATAATTTACACTCTTAATGTAAGTACCATAAAATCCTTGTAGAATGTAACACTAAAAGAATCATGGTTAGGGAAAACACTAGATGCAAGTAATTTTCATGTTTTTAGTTCTATTACTTATATATCAAAAAAAGTAATCATGTTTGTTGGTTATTATGAATAAAGAAATACATATAGATTACTAGATGTCTCTACATAAAAAATTATGGTTAGTAAATATGTTGATGTAGATGAGAAAGTACCATTATTTTATAGTAATGGTTAATATACTAATAGTAATATATTTATATATGTTGATGATGTTTTTGGATCAAGTTTTGGTACCAAATTTGAATAGGGTTAAAAATGACAATAACGTAAGTGTCCAGTTCTAGCGGTGAGAAGATTTTTTCTCACTTTTCACAATCAAATCAAGAAAACTGACATAAAAGGCCTAAGTGGTACCATATCATAGTGATATATGTAAGGAAAGATGAATTGCCTTACTTTTTGGAAGGGCAATCTATAAGGTCAAGAAAACATGGAGTACAAGGTGAAGAGTAGGTAAATTTTTCTCTTACTAATGTTTCATAGGTATTGAAATTCAACACAAATTCAAAGACCAAAGTCAAACCAAAATAGAAGCTTTCCATGAAGGTTGGTGAAAGAGGAAGGGGCATATAGAAAAATCACAATAGTGTTGTGAATAATAAATGTCCCAAAATTATTCAACAATGGAAAGTAGTAGGTGTTGGGTTTTTAATAACTCAACACAGAGATATATCTTATAGAAGATATGCTACATTTTTTAGTCTTGATGTATATTCAAAACTTATTTGTTAGATTTTATCACTCTTAAAAATAAGTAAAACATGACACATCCAAGACATGACAACAATTCAAAGAATAACAGAATGTAGTGAACCTAGTATTCATCACCATTTTCTACTCTAATTGGTGGTTACAATGATTCACTAACCATGTACTTTAGTAAGATGGATTGGTGATAATAGGGACATTTTTATACATTTATACAGTGCATCGGATCGACTTTTGGTTAATTTCATATATGGACTTAATCGTATTATTTTAATAATGAATAAAATAAATTGTTTAGTCATTAAGGGAGGTTATTAGAAGAATTGTTTATATAAGCTTAATAGCTTATTAATATTGTTTGCATTATGGTTATATTGTTATAACCATATGGTTAGTGTGGTTGCATGAGCTTACCTATATTTTTATTTATCCTCAACCTTGTTACAACCTCCTCCACCTTTTATGGTGCTTGTTATTTACCTATTTATTAGGTTATCTTTTGGTAATCTAATATCATGTATCCTTGGATTCATTCCTGTGTATTAGATTATTCTATATAGCATTGGATATAGCCTTGTGATTTTATAAAAGTCTTCCAAATACTATGCAAATTTCATTAGTATTAGCATCATTAAGTATCTTATGTATTCCAATTGATTTCATTATTGTTTTTATATTTATATTCAATGATCGACTAGTTTCTGAAATAAAATGTTTTCTCCTTATTGGACCACTTACTGTACAAGTTTTGATTATGCATTAGAAATCATCATGATATTTGGTATGTGTTTTGACACCTATAGTATGATATTCATCATGTAGATTTTCAACAATTTCATTATTTTCACCATCCATATTGGATGTTCTTAGTCCTAGGGTATACATTATAAGTCTAATATTAATTAATTTCATTAATGAAATAAAAAAATGATATTTTTTACATTAAAATTTTATTATTTTAAAAAAATCATCCCAAATTATTTCAACTAGTCTTGTTTAATGGCAGTCAAACATTTTAGTATGCATTGGTTGAAAAAAAAATCATTAACTTCAATTAAGTACTTGCCTTTTATACATAAAATCCTTAGAGGTGTTACTAATGGTGGAATTTGTTGAGATGGTGTTTCTATATTGTTATGTTCACTACTGGTTTTTTTATTGTCATTTTCATTATTTAGTATTTCTATGGGACTTTATTCATTGTTATTTTCATCATTTTGTGTTTCCATGTGTAGGGGGTAAATAATTATATATAGATTCATCATCAACAAAATTAAAAACTTCATACTTTTAATGTGGAATTGAAACATAATTTGGAGTTTAGGTAAACATTAATCATCATTATCAATTTCATCATTATTTATGACATTTGCTTCATTAGGGATAGTGTTTATACCTTGTCTTGAGTGAAATGTTTAAATTTGTACCTTTTATTTTTCTCTCAACACTTGTAATTGCTCCAATTTTTTTTTGTTTTAACTTCCTCTTCCTTGAACAAGATCTGTCACTCATGACTAGTCAAACTTGATAGCTTTTAATTATGGATTTTGAAAAAACAACTTGATTCCTTTTTTTCTTTGACATGTAGTGAAAAAAATGATGAAATGAATATAAGTGGGGACGTAATTATTGAAAGAGGTTAAAAATAAACATTGGAAGAAGATTTTTTTATTGTGTAAGTAATGCATACATGTTATAATATTTACGCCTTATATCTATATAGTTATATATTAAATAACATGTTATATGATTATTATGTGACGTAATTGGGGTTGATTGATGTCAAAATTAAATCCCATATAGCTAATATTAGGTTAAAAATGGTTCAATTGGTCCCAAGTAACATAATATACTCTCATTTAAGTTTAAGGGGTTCAAATTAGCCTCAATTGACTATGTGATTGCATTTATGATAAAATTGGGGTCAATTGAGCCTTGAATCACATTTTATAGTCATAATTAGGTTGAAAGGGATTAAATTGGCCCAATTTTCATTCATCATTGAATTAGTGGACTATTTGGTTTAGGGTGTTATGATAAAAAGGTTGATTGACCCCCAAATTAGGTTCATAGGGTTCAATTTCATTAGAATTACATAACTAATTATAATAATAAAATAATTAGCTTGATATGTTAGGAAATATGAGATAATTTATCCCCAAATCACATAGATTGGGAGTAGGTTCAATGGGTTCATATTAACCCTAGGTACCTCTATTTTTTACATTTGTGATAAAATTAGGGTCGATTAAGCCATATGTTTTATCCTATACAATCTATTGAGCCATAATTTAGGTTCACATGACTCAAATTGGCCTAAATAACATCTCTAATTTCACCAATTGGATAATTAGATCAATTTATGATGGAATCAAAGCTAATTTAGCCCCAATCACGTCATACTCTTATAGTTAGTTTGAAGGGGCTCAACTTGGCCCCATTTTTTTTCATGATTGAAATGGTGGACTATTTGATTTATTTTTTTATGATATTTGGGTTGATTAACCCCCAAATTACATCTATTCAAAATTAGGTTGAAAAGGTTCAATTTCATCAAAATTACATCACTAATTATAACAATCTACTATTTAACTTGACATTTCAAGAAATATGAATTTATTTAGTCCTAAATCACATCCTAGGCTTATAGTTAGGTTCAATGGGTTTATATTGGACCTATTTACTTCTGTATTTACATTTGTGATAATATTACAATCAATTAAGCCATATACTACATTCTATATAATTGATTGAGCCATAATTTAGGTTTACACAACTCAATTTGGCCTAAATCATGTCTATAATTTCACTAATTGACTAATTGGATTAATTCATGAAGAAATCAAAGATAAGTCAACCTCAAATCATGTCCTAGTCTTGTAGTTAGGTTGAAGGGGGTTAAATTGGCCTCAATTGACTCAATTAAATGAATCAATTATTTGGTTCATTATATGATGACATAAGGGTCAATGTCATTCTAAATCACATCATATACAATTAAAACTATGCCCATGTGGCTCAATTTTTCCAAAACCATGTCACTGATTGCACCAATTGACTAATTAATTCAATCTATGATGAAATAAAAGTAAATTTAGATTTAAATCACATCATATATCTTTAATTAGGTTCAAGGGGTTCATATTGACCCTAATTTCCTTCACAATTGAACTAATCAACCATTTCATTCATTACATGATGATATTAGAGTTTATTGAGACCCAAACCACCTCTTATACATGTCAAAATTACATCTATCATTGAACCAAACAATTCTTTGATAAAATTGGAGCCTATTAAGCCATAAATCATATTTTATAATCATAGTCAGGGTTGAAGGGGTTCAAATTAGCCTCAATTACCTTTGGATTGAATCAGTGGACTATTTGGTTTGTTTTGTTATGAAATTGGGGTTGAGAGCCCCAAATTACAACCTTTATAGTCAACATTAAGTTCACAAAGCACAATTTCACTCAAATTACATCACTAATTACACCAATTCATTTATTCACTCAATATGTTAGGAAATGTAAGCTAATTTATCCTCAAGTCATATCCTATAGTCTTAATTATGTTCAAGGGGTTTAAATTGGCCCTAATTAGCTCCACCATTGAAAAAATTGATCCTTTCATTCATTTTTTAATGAAATTGGGCTTGGTTGAATCATAAATCATATTTTATATAGTCTAAATTAAATTCACGGGTGTAAAAACACTTAAAATTGTATCACTATATCCATTATGTCCTTTTTATGGTAGTATATATACTGACACACTCCACTTTAATATAAAAAATAAAATTATGAATGTGAATATATATATATATATATATATATATATATATATATATATATATATCCAATCTTCTTAATGCAATGTTAAAGCAATGTGTATATATACGCACTTTAGGATGTTTAAATTTAAAAATAAAGCCTTTTGGATTGAAAATGTCTTGGATTCTTGAGCTTGAGGCTCACACTTGGTAACACACAACTAAATCCAAGGTTTTTGATAGAAAATAAGAAAATCAAACTTCCATCATAAAAAAACACTATGAATTTCAATGAGATAATTCATAAAATTATTACTATAACATTGAGCATACTCTCATCTTTCCATGTGTACAATTTTTTAATTTTAGGGACTATTTTAAAGGTTTCCATCTATGTTGATTTCTATCTATGGATTTTTTAGATCACTCCATGATGCAAATATTCATGTCCATATATGTTTTTTTTCATTGATCCAAATGCAAAAAAACTTATATGGTTAAAAATTATACCTAAATTTATATACATTTTTATTTTGAGGTAGTTATGGAGGTCATACAACCATCTATCATTATTTTTTTTAAATCATTTTTCATGATCTATTTACATGTAAAATTAATTAAAAAATATTCATTAATTTTTAAAAAAATAGGTCATAAATTAGATGATTTTATCTAAATTTCCACCGAAGGGTTTCAAACAATACTAAACAACATTAAAAAAATGATGCATCAAACAATCATCTATTCTATTTTTGTTTTAAAAAGGAGTTTCTCTTCAAATTTTAGATGTTTGACCTACTTAACCATTAAAAAAATATATATATATTCTAGAAACTAGACTCAAAATGCTACAATTCATATTCATATATTATATTCAAATTTGAGTGTAGCCATCTCAAATAATATACAAAATTTGAGATTTTTTAAATTTCAAGAAACAAATATATGTCCATAGGGAAAGCCCCTTTTTATCCTCCAACTTTCTGTAGTTACGCATATATTATTTGATAGGAAAGGACAATATAGAAAAGTATCTAGAGAGAATATTATTATTTGTTTACAATATAAATTTCTAAGGGTGGGGATATTGCATTGAACTACTTGCTAGATGATATTATGCATATGTTGTTTGCAAGAATTGCTCTCCAAAGGGGGTATAATTGAGGCAAGCACCGAATCCAAAACCCAATTTTTACTCCTTTTTGAGGTGTATCCAAGAGCATGAAGTTGTAGACTCAGGATAAAAGCATCAAGTCGCAATGGAAATAAACAATGCTAAAGAAAGAAAAATCTTTAAATTAATTTGACATTTATTTCTTTGGAGTCATAATGATAAACATGGCCTCCTTCAGGATGTGGCTAGGCCCCTGACTTATCCTAACAAGCCTTGGTATGTCTTTTTACAACATTCTTGTTTATCTTGGGATTCGGTTCAGGGCCCTAGGTACCTCTCTCATGCTATGCCACTACTAATATTGTTACTAATAATACAAGTGGATCCCTTGGGCCCTAGGCCATGGGTGAACCTTGACCACCCAACTATGTGAGAGCTCAAGGATTAGGATGCTCATAGGAGCCTTTCATCCTCTCAAACTCTAAATTTCTAAGGAGTCCTTAATAAATCCTCCTCCTTCACATCAATCATATAATGGTTGTGAACTAAATTTTCTCTCATATCTGCCCCTAGGTCTTTTATTTGGGCCTAACCATGTATATCAATGCCTATGTTGTTTTTATTGGTAATTATAAATAGGTTTTAGTCTCAGGTAGTACCCTTAATCTACATAAAGTAATCTTCTAAAATTCCAAAGGGAGTATGAGTGAGATGTACAAGAAGTTTCCACTCTCATAGGTGCAAAATGATCCAACTAGTGGTACAACCCACCCAAGATATACTAACCATAAGGGTATCTTAGCCCTTTCTCTTCCCCAACAATGATGAAATTCCAGTATAAAGAAAACATTGTGGTTTTTTATCACAGTGAACTATGATGATAAGAATGACCATGATCCTCATTCTTAGGTTGGGAAACCTTTCGTTTCCCTTTCCACCAAAAACCCTTAAAGTGTTTAGTCATGTGTCAGGGCCTCACATATACAAACAAGCATGCTAACACCATGTCATTAGATGAGGCTCTTTATAAGGGATGCTTTGTGGGTGTCATTCTGTAGGAGAAGTAGACATCCTCCATGTTGAGGACCGCATCCAAATCTAAACATAGGCGGAATGTATGTGTATCGGACGCTTAGGTCCACACCAAATTGCTCAACAACTCCTTGTTGAACTTCAAAGAGGCTACATGTTTTAGTGTCTTTATCTAAGTCGACCTTAAAAAGGTCGATCCACAATTGATAATGCATCTGCGTGCAATTTGATCCACTTCATGGTATAATCATTGTTAGTCACCTCTACGACATCCTCAAAGATTCTCTATGGCGAAGGAATTGGTCGTGGTGTCGGCTGCTGCTGCTATTGTTGGCCCGAAGAACACATCCTTGTGTTAGCGTCACAGGAAGCACAAAAGGGGTTAGTCTCATTCCAAGTCAACAAAAATGCTAAAAAAATTGTTTGTTTTTGTCCCTTTTTTCTAATACCCACAGTGCTCCTTTAGGCCTCACTACACGACGTGGAATGCCTTCGAAACATCAAGCGGTCAGAACCAGATTCAACTACTTATCCCGACACATTAAGCTTCGAATTTTTCGCCGGAGGCATTTTCATGGGCAGAGCGCAATCATTTTTTCGTGTAATCTGTGATCGGCACTAAATGTTTTTAACTTGAGTTTTGTTGACAGATTTCATCATTTTGGCCCGATCCAAGGTAGTTTCGGGCGATTTTGACTCGGATTTGACGTTCGTTTGTGTTTCAAGTTTTTCCGGAAAAATTTAGGCTAAAAATGAAAAGAAAAATTGAGTTAAAAGAGCCTGTTTGTAATGTATTTACTGTTTTCGCACATCGCGTGAAGAATAATTATTCAACGTGGAATATTCTTTGTGATCATTTGTGGTAGGCCAGCGTCCGGAGGTGTCGGCAGTGAGATCTCAACGAGTTTGAAGATGTATTAGGATTGGGGTGTGGAAAGTTTATACACGCTTCCGGCTCAGTATTTTTTTCGTTAGGTTTTGTTCGCAGCTCCATTGAATATATCTTGAGTTTTAGCGGTTTGTAGAAGGAGGTCCGGTAAATTTGACGTGTTTGCGAGCGTTTGACAGAATTCTTGCGGTAGATATGTCGAAATTGTTGATTTTCGGCAAATTTTTCAGCATTTATGTCATTGCAGGGTTCGGATCTAGTTATTTCGACCTACTAGAGAGAAATAAATATAATTTTATATACATAGAATTAAATATAATTGTATATACGACATTCTCTATTTTATTATAATATGTTATATTTGTAATCAATACATATATAAATATAAACTTCTGGATTTTAATATTTTGTCTTGACTTAGTAGTATTGTAGTGTTGATTCCAGTCTACATCAAATGTGGAATATTATCGCAATGAAATCAGCTCTCATGACATGTTCATTGACTCTTGACAATAGAAATTGGTCAATCAAAGATGCCACCACCCTAAGAGTTATAGACTTCTTACCTATGGGTGCAAGTCATGTGAATCTTATCAAAAATGCCCTTTTGAAAGATCCTTTTGGTGCCACATGTAGCGATCTTAGGGCCCCTGTTAGCACTTTAAAGTTTACAACTGTGACTTTGTTTTTCTCTCTTGAATCTCCATTCCTTTTCCTTTTGCAAATGGAAAACACTAGACTTATAATTTTTTTAAAATACTTAATCATTTTTAATTTCCCCAGTGTGATTCCAACATGGACCCTACAACTAAAACATATCTAAAACATGAAATCGTTAAATGTTAGTTGAAACCAAGTTTTGCAGGGTTTACATAATTTAAATATGAGAGCAGAGTTTTCAAAACTTTATTTTAGAGGTAGGGTCTTTATGACTTGGGTGGGCACTTCTTGTTGAACTCTTTTAGAGGATGATAATTTAAAATTTTTAGGTACTCAATTTTTGAGAGAAAGGGCCCAAATTATTCAGATAGATTTGGGCACTAACACCGGCTCTCACCCAAGGATATACACCTCTTGTAGGTGTGCAAATAACCCCATAAAATAAGACCAGGTGCCAGTCCCTTAGGCCATGGAATTATAATTTTAATAATTTCTTAACAAACACCCATGGAAACTCAATGAAAAAAAAGAAAATCAATAAAATTAAATTAGAAGGATTTGAGAATGAACACATGATGAAAAACATCAAAATAAGTATACAAACAAAGCCCAACGCAGAGGGGAAAAAACAAAAAACCTATACACTATACATTACTATACACAAACATGGACTCAGTCGAGGAAGTGTTTTAGATACATTCCATTAACTGGCAGTTCCAATATCTCACCATCCAGGGCTCTTAAAAATAAGGTGTGTTCCCCAATTCTGTAGTCAATGAAATAAGGGTTCATCTACAAGGAATCAAATTTGTCATGTTTACCTTTCTCCTTGTGTCTACTATCCCAAAGTAAAACTGTATTTCCTACTTGAAATTTTTTTGGAGTGATCTTTCTGTCGCATATTATCTTGAGTTTTTCCTTGAACATTAAGTGTCTTTCATGATCTTGTCTTTTAGTTTTTCAAGCTCAATAATCTAATTCATTCTGTTTTCATAGTGGTTAACTTCATCATCTTGTTCTAGTTGATGCATGAATTGATAGGTTGACAACTATAAATTCATAGGCAAAACAACTTAAATATAAAAAAATAAAATTATGAATGCGAATAGATAGATATATAAACTTAAACATGTATACATAGATCCTTTTTTGTGCAATGTTAAAGCAACACATATATGTATATACTTTGGCATGTTTGAATTTAAAAACAATGCCTTTTGGATTAGAAATGGCTTGGATTCTTGACCTTGAGGTTTAGACCTGCTAACACGCTACCAAATCCTAGGTTTTTGATAGCAAATAAGAAAATCAAACGCCCATCATAAAAAAACACAATGAATTTCAACGAGATAATTCATAAAATTATTATTACAACATCGAGCATACTCTAATATTTCCAAACATATGATTTTTTATTTTTTTAGACTATTTGAAGGTTTCCATCTATGTTGATTTCTAACTATGGTTTTTTTAAGTCACTACATGCTACAAATAATCATGCCTCTATATGTCTTTTTTTCATTGATCCAAATGAAAAAAAAAAAAATGATAAAAAATTAAGCCTAAATTCATAAAAGTATCTAGAAAGTATATTATTTTTTTACAATATGAATTTATAAGGGTGGGGATATTAAATTGGAGTGCTTAATAGATAATATTAGGCATATGTTGTTTGCGAGAATTGGTAATGCATCTGCGTGCAATTTGATCCACTTTATGGTATAATCATTGTTAGTCACCTCTACGACATCCTCAAAGATTCTCTATGGCGAAGGAATTGGTGGTGGTGTGGGCGGCTGCTGCTATTGTTGGCCCGAAGAACACATTCTTCTGTTCGCGTCACAAGAAGCACTAAAGGGGTTAGCCTCAATATAAGTCAACAAAAATGCAAAAGAATTGTTTGTTTTTGTCCCTTTTTTCCTCACGTAAAATGCGAGTTTTTCCAAAACCCACAGTGCTCCTTTAGACCTCACTACACATGAAATGCCTTCGAATTTGTTATCCAACACATCAAGCGGTCAAAACCAGAATTAATTTCTTATCCCAACACATTATGTTTCGATTTTTTCGCCGGAGGCATTTTGATGGGCAGAGCCCAAGCCCTTTTTCGTGTAACCTGTGATCAGCACTAAATGTTTTTAACTCGAGTTTTGTTGACAGATTTCATCATTTTGGCCCGATCCGAGGTAATTTCGGGCGATTTTTGACTCAGATTTGACGTTCGTTTGTGTTTCTAGTTTTTCTGGGTAAATTTAGGCTAAAAATGAAAAGAAAAATCGAGTTAAGATCAGATCCTGTTTGTAATGTATTTACTGTTTCCGTGCGACATTCGTGATTGTTAGACGGTTTTTCACACATCGCGTGAAGAATAATTAGTCAACGTGGAATATTCTTTGCCATCATTTGTGGTAGGACAGTGTCCGGAGGTGTCGGCAGTGAGATCTCAACGAGTTTGAAGATGTATAAGGAACGGGGAGTGGAAAGTTTATACACGCTTCCGGCTCAGTATGTTTTTCGTTAAATTTTGTTCGCTCAGGAAGGGTAAGTGTCCTGAAATCGCAGCTCCATTGAATATATCCGGTGAATTTGACGTGTTTGCGAGCGTTTTACAGGTTTCTTGCGGGAGATATGTTGAAATTGTTGCCTTTCGGCCAAATTTTCAGCAGGTATGTCATTTAAAAAAAAACAAATAGGTCTATAGATTTGCATGGTTCGGATCTAGTTCTTTTGGCCTACAAATAGCGTATTGCGAGGAATTTGGAAGGGATTTAGCAGACACAAACATTAATGTGTAGACTTCAGGAATTAGGGAAAATATCTAAACGTTCAATTGGTAGCTATAAAATAGTGTATAGACTACCCAAAATTTGTAGTGTTTGTGGTCTTGTAAGCAATTTTATTTTATCTTATTATCATTGAAGATGCCTTTGGCTGGCTCATCAAAATTTAGCTTAAAAACAACGTTTGGAGGAAGAAACGACGAGGTTCTATTATTAATTTTATAGTTTACCACTGACTCCATACAATTATCTATACCATAGTATTGAGACTCTCGATGTTATGAAAAACTAGCAAAGTCTTGAGGTGAGTAGGGACTTGAGAGTTTAAGGGTCTTAACTCAACTAAATCATAATTTTTTATTTTTCATAATGTTAAAATTGTTATTATCTTAATTCATTAATATATTATATTTTTTTTGACTGTTGATCAAATATTGTGTTTTAAAATTAATTTGAAAAGATGAATTTGAATTGTTGGCCTCTATATTTATATCTTATTGTTTAATATTAAAATAAAAGTAATTTGTTATGTTAAATAAATTTAAATAATATTAAGTTTTATTTATTATATACATTATTGCTATTATTTTTATTTAGAATGAATATAATTTATTTTATTTTAAAATTACCATTTTAAATTGTACTCGGTTATATCGAGTTAAAAAAAATTTGAATAAGAAATTAAAATTTATTTGTCAAGTTTCATCTGAGCCTCAATACTATAATATGTACTTCCAATTATACTATTTATTTTTTTTTAAACATTTTTTTTAGTTGTACTTTAAAATGGTTTTGAACCTCTCGGAAGGGATGTGATGGGTTCAATTTAGATAATGTGGCAATTCTTTGGATATTCACAGATTAAATTTTGATTGTGCTATAAACTTATGTGGATATGGAAGATTTACTGAATATTATCTATATTTGTGTATTAAAATGGCTTAATCTTATTGTTTACCATAAATTATATTTGTTTAACAAGTTCGCTGCAGATAAAAATGAATTAGAAATTTGGTATTTGGAATGTTATCTATTGGGAACAAAGACTAAATTTGATGGTCATATAATTGTATTTGCATATTTTAATTGTAGCATATAATTAATTTTTGGATAGTGTGAAATTTTGGATAAACTACTAAAATTTAAGAAGGATTAAAATAAATAAATAAATAAATAAATAAATAAATAAATAAATATATATATATATATATATATATATATATATATATATATATATATATATATATATATATATATAATCTTTATTTTATTATACAATATATCAACATTTGAAAGACAATGTTTAATAAATAAACATTTCATGATAGTCAAGGTCAACAGCTATATTTAATCATTTTCTAGAAGTTTGCAAGGTTCAAAATTCCATGATACATTATTTCTGAAGCTAATGGATTATGCAAGTTTAAATGGACCACATTGGTAGGACAAGCAAATCATAAACATATTGTGGGATATTCCAGTTATTCTAGAAGATTAATGACTAAAATGCTAAGATAGGGTGCTAGGTAGGACAACTAAAGCAGACAAAGATTGTGGGGGATTCCATTTATTCTAGAAGATCAATGAACAACATGCCAATATAGGCACTACTACATAATAGAAGTTGACCTAAAGGTGTAAGTTTCTATTTTGGTAAAGCATGTTTAGGTAAAGTGAAATAATGTAAATATGTAGATGTACCTAACTTGTAACCCATGACTATTAATCATGTATTAGTTTTTGTGCATGAAGAGTTAAGAAATAATAATATTATATTTTTGGTGGAGGTGATAGTAAAAAATAAGGTTGTGTGTTTATTCATATGACGTAGAAATAAACTGTGCAAGGATGAGATGTTTTATTTTATGGGGAGTTTGAGTAATGAAAAAGTAGTGGGGAAGGGCAAGGCCATATAGAACATGCTAGTGGTGAAATATTTCAAGATGATTTGGGTGATGATGGTGAGGGGAAATGACAAGGTATATTAGAGGATATCATACATCTATAGCTAGTGGATTTCGCATGATCTGCATCCATTTTAAAGTGGTTCACAAGTTGTATGGAAATGACATCTTTGATTTGTATTTTATATTGTCAAGGGTGCGTGAAGATGTCATAAGTGTTTATTTGATTATGATAAGGATTGACATATGATGTTTGGCTTGAATTAATATTACAATGCTGCTGACATAAGGACACCACATTGAGGTTCTAGAGTTTATATTTATATATACTAATTATAATATAATATATATTATATAGATAATTATATTATACATTTATAAATATACATATTATTATAATATATAAATATAAATATAAATATATTTTAATTAAATAATTTTATTATATTTGTAAACACACAATTAGGAGGGAGTTAGTTTTTCATTGTTATGAAATCCATATGAAATATATACAATATAAAACCCAAGTGCATGTCCTTAGATTGGTCAAGATTGAGAAAAAAGATAAACAAATGTAATATAAAGTAAATAAAACACAATTGTTATAACCTTCCTTTTGGATTCTCTTCCTTACCAAAATACAAGTTTGATTGGCCTGAATGAGTAAATGCACATAGTTGGGGGTCAAATATGTGGACATTTTTTAGTAATGCTTATGAGTTATTAAAAAGTAGGCTTGGTAATAACCAAGCTATAACTGTGTACATAGTATATAGAGTAATAAATGCGTACATGGTATATAGTTTAAGAACCGCAGATGTGATATATAATGTAAGAATTACATATGTGGTATATAAAGTATAAATAATGTTTACACATTATTTTTATTTATCATAGAAATAAAAATTTCATCCAAACACCATAAAACCAATTTCTCTTTTCCTTGTGCATTTTTCTACTCTCTTAAATGTGGAACAATGTTTACATTTTATTTCTAGGAGGAGAAAACACACCACCATTGCCAGTTAGCTTGACAAATTGACAATGCTGTCACAAAGGGGAGATAAGTAAGTAAAATTCAAACCTATTAACATGAAATTTTAGTAATTATTTTTGATTTGCATTTTTTTGTTAAAAATATTTTTTTGTTTGAACATCCCATTCAAGTGCAAGAAAACATCCTCTTAATTCTCATCCTAACTCTCCTAACCCTCCTACAATTCCAAAAGAGTCCCCAATTAGTCAGGAGGATTTGACTACACACATAGTCGAGAATAAAATACAAATTGAAGAGATAATTAAGAAAATGAGGAACCTATTTTGACCAATACCCACTGTAGATATTTGGCTAATATCCTAGAGTTAGTAATAGGCCAAGTTGACTCAATAATGAGTTAAATTGATAGATGAACATTTTATAGGGAGAGATACAGGGATTACTATGCTGAAAAACTATCAACACATGAAGTGAAGGAGAAAAAAATAAGAAAAGATCAAATTTGTGCCGTATTCATTGATCCATCAACTAATGCACCTTTTTTTATTATCAACAAAATGGGTCCCAATCCATCAATGCCAACATAATTTGATAAGATTTTTTTTGGGACTAATGGTGGATGGTGTTTCATTACACACCTTATAAAAATCATGAGGTTTTATTGTATTTTTTGAGGAAACTTTATTGCAAGTTTATCTTCAATGAGATTCCTAGTTATTTTGATTACCTAGAGTTTCAAGACTGAGGGAAAGGCTCTATGTAGGATAAACCAGGTGTAAATTGTGCACCTAATTGACTATCAAGAGTCCTTATCCAAAATCACTTCAACTTGAGATCCCCTCTATAGTGAAGGAGGTCATCAAGGTTGATACTTTTCATGCACTTCATGTGCTTACTGACACACTAGTTTATCATATGAGTAAGCTTTCCAACACTAATGCTGGAGAGGGTGGACATGGGCACACTCCACCTAATGTGCATGCTCAACCACACCCTTGTAGATCTTGTGATGCTTTATGCACTAGACCTTAAAAGGATGATGGTGGTGTTTCTGAGGGCTTAAATGCTATAGTTTTGAACAATGAGTTTTTGACATGTACAATTGGTGTATAGATGTAGAATACTCATATACATGAATCTTATATATTTTAAATGTTAAATTTAAATTATATTTGTATTTAAAAGGTAACAATTGATTTACTTATAAAATCAATAATATATATGTGATATTTTTTGTTTCAGGATGAGATGGTGCCATCATCTTCATAACTAGTTTTTGGGCAATCTAGTATTACATTTGTTGATGTTACTCAACCAATGTTAACATATATAGAGGTAATTTTCATTAATATCATATTTTAGAGACATGTATTTATTTATATAGATTTATGTTCAACTAAAAATCATATATTATTTTTTAGTTGATGACCACAGTGGAGACTCCTCCATATTTATAGGTTGAAATAGACATTGGAATTTCTTATATAATTTGATCTATGTATCCACTCACTAAGGTATGTTAGATTTTAATTTTGAATTATAAATATAAATTTGTTTTAATAAATTTACTCTATACTTGGACAAATATAGATTACATGAATATATTGTGTATATAAGGTTGTTTGATGACATCTAATAGTCCCATTCAAATGATTAATAGGGCACCTTCTCATGTTTCCCCATTTTCACACTCCTATGCATACACCTTGACTTGTCATTGATCATGTTGAGCATTAAATGCAAATTAAGCGTGAGCATGAGATTGCGATAAGTGTATGTTTACATAATTTTTGTATTAGTTCAAAATTAATTTCTAAACTTGGTTGTTTGTTTAATATGTAATTTTTATAATAATATTTGGATTTGAATAAGTCCAGCTATAGGTGATCTATGAGAATTGAAGGATTCTTAGTTAGAATTTGAAGGAATCCAAGGAATATCCATCTATGAGAAAGACATCCTAGGAAGAGTCTTCTTCAAGGAAGACAAAGAGAGGGAGGGTTTTTGATAAGTAAGATGTCATAGATGATGTAATTTTTTATATGAATATATGGCAATGTATTCATTTTTGACATTTTATGCCTATATGGAACTCACCTAAAATTCTATTATGTTATTAGATGATGCAATTTTTTGTATGCCTATATGGCAATGCTCACTTTTTTGGTATTGTATGTCTATATGGTATTCACCTAAAAATATATTGTATTCTTATTTTATATGGCTTTATGGATTTTATGGATACATACATACATACATGTTCACATTTTGTGGTGATCATATTTTTGCATACAATTTGTTCACTTTATTATTGAAAAACTAAATTTGATGGTTGTATGGCCATATTTTAATATGATCATATTTAATATTTTTTTCATGTAATTTTAAAAACCCACTTACCATCCTTCAATATATGTTGCAGTTAAAGGTATATGGGAGAAAATAATATAATTTTTGAGATAGATTAATATATTAGTGTGAAGTTGCTCTCATGATTGGACTACACCATTTGATGATTTTTATTGTGATCCTTAATTTTAATGGGGTACTATGCTTGGCTACTTGTGGACATTCTTGTCATACTTATGAGCTTTGTTGATAAAATTTCATGACATTACCTTATTCTAGTGTGAATACCCTTCTTACATTGGTTTAATATCATTTAGCACTTATTATTTATGATTTGTATTCATTAAACTTATTAATATCATTGAGGCCTTGGAATATTTTCATGGTTATAACTCTTCTATTTCACTTCCTCAACCTTATTCTCTCCCTCTCCACTGCATTTGCTTGGCCATTTCTTCTCTTCTCATCATATGCCAACATGAGAATGCTAAAAATGATATAAAATCTTTGATGAAATGGGATGATCTATCTTATGCTTCTTGAATAGATTGGACAACTGCACCATATTCACCCTTGAAGAATGAAATTCCTCATTACTTTCTCATGCAAACGGGGCCAAATCCATTATTTATTATTTAAACAAATGGAACATAGAAATTTTATGTGCTTCTTAAATATTCATGTCAATCAATATCTTATCTTTGCAAGTAGTCTATCTATGACACACATATTGAGCTATTTCAGTTACCCACTTGCAATGGTGATGGGGACTCACCTATGGGTTATTTCTCTTTGATGGATTATTTCTTGGTAGCTCTTTTTATTCATTTTATATACCTTTACTTTTAGGTGATGGAACAAATTATTCCTTATTAAATTTAGACACCTCTTCCTTCTTGGAATACCCCTTGAAATTTTTTGGGTGGAGTTGTGAATGAAATTTCTAACATTTTGCATGTTAATTACCACAAATGTTGTAATGAGTGCAATAAATATTACCCATATCCTTGGAAAAACGTTCCTTCTTTACTTTCTTCTCTTATTGATTTAGAGAGTGGTTTTTACAACTTTCATCCTTATTTCTTCTTACACCTTGATCTCTTCTTTGGCTTGGAGAGTGGTGTAAATAATGTTTCTTCCTTTTGAAATACTTTGTATTTTTAGTGATAGATTTATTATTCCAACATGTGGCCAAATAATGATTATTAATTAAAAAAAATAACATGGATAGGTATCCAAACATTTTGGTGTTATATGGCTTTTATTTATACAATTGAAGCAAATAATAGAATACTCATCTCTTACATGCCTTTTCAGGATGCCCTTATACATTTTACTTATGCAAGTTCGATGAAGTGGTTATGTTATACCTCCTCCTTTGTGATGTTATCTCTTTGGAGATGATTTTCATTCTATTTTGATGTCTCTAAGTTTAGTGAAAGTTTATCCTCTTTTTGGAGTAAATTTTCATGCACACATGTAATCATGAAGTGATGTTGTGTTATTTCTTTGTTCATAGAGTTTCTACCCTTATATTAGAGACTCATTTTTGGCCCTTTGAAGTAGTTTAATGATGCATTCATCTTTATTATAAAGCTATCCATTATTTAAATACTCCGCTTTCTCATTATATTTGACAAAAAAAAATGATGGCTTTACCTTACAATTCTAGTTTTGCTAAGCTAGTGACTTGGGTTCTTTTTATTTGAAAACTTGTCATGTTTGAAGTATTTTGGAGTATTATCCAACTTTTTATTTTCTAACAATATACCCAAACCCTGCATCATGATTCCTTTCTTCAATATTTATGGAATTTGTCATTTTTTTCATGTTCTTTCTAAGCCATTTTCTAACATAACCCATATTGAATAATAATTTAGAGACAATTCCATCTATATGCTTTTAAAAACTACCAAAAGACTCATTTATAATTTTATTGGATGAAAAAACATATGGTGTAGTGATTACCAAAAATACATCAGTCATGGTTTACACATATTTGGTGGTATTCTTCACATGATAAAATCTTCTCTCCTCTTCATTACTTCACCATCATTTTGTAACTTTTCCCACATCTCTTCTTCCATTTGTAACCCTTGTTATAGCACTTCAATGACACACTTGATGAAATCTCCATGGATTGTCAATTTCATTTACACTTAGCTGGGCCATTTTATTCTCTTTCATCAAAGAAATTGTAGCATTTTTAATATTATCTTCATTCATATATATATATATATATATATATATATATATATATATATATATATATATATATATATATATATATATATACGAATCTATGGTAAACATTTTAATAAACAGTCTTAAAATGGAACTCTTTTGTAGTGAATTGATAATTTTTTATCCTCTAATTAACATTTACACCTTTGGGACCTCCACATGTAAATCCATCACTTTGAACATGTCTAGATATGAAAATGAGATCTGATTTGAAGACCAATACATTTAAATCCACCTAGATGCATGTATTCACAAATGTTTAGGATCTTGGAAACACTAATAATAAAGGTTGTCAAAGTTAAAGTGGTAGTTCAATGTCTCCACCTCCGATGCTTCATGGATAAAAAATAGATCTACTAACATGTTTGGTGTGATGTATAAAATATAGAATAAGTTTATTGGCCACCAATCATGCCTTATTGATAGACATAATACCCATTCCATTTGTAAGAATGCCCTTTCCCAATATGATAAAATTATAGTTTTTAGGGTAACTTTAGATGCATATAAAATATAAAATATAAGTCATTAGAAAAAATAAGAACAAACCTTGTGTGTGTGTGTGTCAAATAAATATAATTTAAATCCATAACACATATATATACTTTAGAGATGAATATGTGGAACACGTTACAATAATTAGTCCTTAAATACAACTTTTTTATAGTGAAGAGACAAGTTATTATCCTCTAACAAACATTTATAACTTCAAGACATCCACATGTAAATCCATTTATTTGAAAATAGAAAGATAGGAAAATGACATGTGCTTAAAATACAATGACCTACAAATCCACCTAGATGCATGTTTTCACTAATGTTGAAGAATTTGGAAACATTGATGATAAATGTTGTCAATGTTGAAGCGACAATTTGAGATCTCCACCTCTAGCGCTTTGTGCCTGAAAAATAAAATTTCCAATACATCTAAAGTGTAAAATAAACATCTAGGACCAGGTTATTGGCCTTTGGTCATACCTAGTTGAGATATAGAGTACCCATTTCAGCCTCAGTAACACCCTTTCCAATATGATAAAATTACAATTTTTAAGGGTAACTTTAAATGCATGTAAAATGAAAACTATAAGTCATTTTCATGAAATAAAGGAACCATAAAATATGTTTCAAATACATATAAATTACCCAATGTCATGTTTATGGAATTTTTGAGATGAATCTATGGTACATGTTGCAATAATCAATCCTAAAGTGTAGATTTTTTGTAATGAAGGGAAAATTTCTTGTCCTCTAATTGACATTACTACCTCCAGGACCTCCACATGAAAATACATCACTTTGAACATGTATGGATAGTAAAATGACACATGATAAAAATAATAAAATCTAAAAATCCACCTAGTTGTTTTTTTGATAACTATTCAGGGGCTTGGAAGCATTGACAACACATGTTGTCAAAGTTAAAGTGGTAGTTCAATATCTCCACCTCTAATGCTTCGTGATTGTAAATTGGCACTACCAAAATGTATGGGGTGGTGGATAACATATAGGAATAGTTTTTAAACCTATGATCATGCTCTATTGATAAAAATGGTACCCATTCTAGTCTCAAGAACACACTTCCCAATACGATAAATTATATTTTTAAGGGTAATTTTGAACACACATAAAATGGAAACCATAATTCATTTGCATGAGATAAAAAAATCATCATGTTTATGTCAAATCCTTTTAATTTAAACTAGATAATGTTAACCAAACTTTAGATATGAATATATGGCACATGCTATAGTAATCTATCCTAATATGTAACTTTTTATAGTGACGAGACAAGTTCTTATCCTCCAACTGACATTTCCACCTCCAGGAAATCTACATGTTAATCTATCACTTTGAATAGATATAGAAATGAAAATAACACATGATTTGAATATTAAAACCTCAAAACCCCCTTGAATGCATGTTTTCACAATTATTTAGGATTTTAGAAACTATAACAATAAATGTTGTCAAATTTAAAATGATAGTTTGAGATATCCACCTTTAGTGCTTCATGGATAGAAGTTGGTGCTACCAACACATTTGGTATGGTGGATAATGTATAGGAGCAAGTTCTTGGCCTTTGATCACACTCGATCTAGAGACAAAGTACCCATTTTGGCCTCAAGAACACCCTTCCCAATATGAAAAAATATAGTTTTTTAAAGGTAACTTCAAAAGCACATAAAATTAAAACATAATTTGTTTTCATGAACCTAAAGAACCCTAATTTGAATCCATCTAATTTAACCCTTGATCATGTTGATGGAACCTTGGAGATGAATCTATGGTACACACTATAGTAATCAGTCTTGAAATGCAAGTTTTTTGTAATAAAGAGACAAGTTTTTGTCCTCCAGCTAATAATTTTTTGTAATGAAGCACCCATTTTGGCCTAAAAAATTCCCTTTCCAATACAAGAAAATTGCATTTTTTAGGCTAACTTCAAAAACACATAAAAAATAAATTGTAAATCATTTACCAAAAAAAAAAAAAAAAACTCACATGCATGAAAAATACATCTAATTCAACTCTAAAGCATGTTGATGTAACCTTGGAAAATAATGTGTGGCACATGTTGCAGTAATTAGTCCTTCAATCAGGTTGTTTTAGTGACAAATATTTTTTAATTGATAAATATTATATTTTTTGAAGTCAACCCTTGGAAATTTTGTGGGGTATATGATGTCATGGAATTGCCTAAATTATGAGGGTGGAAGTTAGTTTTGAGGTTCATCTTGCCTAATTTTAAAAATAAATTTCCTCTTATAAATGTAGGTCACCAATTTCTCAAAATCCAATCTAGGTGCATTTAACACTATGCATATACTATCAAGCATCAACATATGTTGTCAAATGCCAATATTTCACCATAAATCATTTGGATTTTGATGTTAAGCATTGACATTTTACTATCGAGCATCTGGGTTTTGATGTCAAGCATCAAGATTCTATTATCAGGCATCAACATTTTAGTATTGGGCATCAGAATGGGAAAGATCTATAATGTTCATGTGGTTTCATTGGTTTATTATTTTGGCATGGTAAAGATGATCTAGTGGGAATCATTGATACTCCAACACTTTTCTATCATCAATCACATTATAAAAGAATCAGTTTCAAGAAGCTACATGGTTCCAATTAATTTGGTTGTGTTTATGAATCATTGGTATAATTTGGGAAATCACTACGTGAATTAAAAAAATAAAATATATAGGTTGTGGGATAAAGTAAAAAATGACATCAAAAACTTACATAAGCCTAACTATTATTTCATATTTGTATTCCTCTCAAAAAGTTATGCAATTTAAAAAAAAAGTCATCACAATATGAGTACGTATGCAAAAATTATGGCCTCACGAAGCCGGGGAGTTGACATTGTACATGAAGACAACTATAAACAATTATGCTAATAGTAATTTTTATGTACAATTTCAAATACCTATCTTTTTGAGGCCATACATTTTACATATAGACTCAGATTGCAATGAGTTTTTTTTTTTTTTTTTTTGAAATTGCATAAGTTTTTGAGGGGAATCCAAATATACAATTAGATTTATGTTTAGGGAATTTTTTATGAAAAAAAATTGATTCACCGTATTCCATCACTTGATTCCCCTATACAATTAAACATATTCCAAAATGATACACCAACATTTAGAAACTGATTCACTTGGAACCTCCAAAATTTTTTTATAGGCCACTAAAAATTTCTTTACCTGAAATACAATGTTTTTATAGTGAAAAGACAAGTTCTTGTTCTCCAACTAATATTTACACCTCTAGGACCTCCATTTGAAAATACATCACTTAAAACATATATGAATGATAAAAAAAAAACATATGTTCCCAATATCAATAATTCAAAATCCATCTAGATGCATGTTTTCACAAATGTTCAAGAACATGGAAACATTGATAATAAATGTTTTCAACATTGAAATGATAGTTAAATATCTCCATATATGATGATTTTTAGAAGGAAAAAAACATTGAAAACATGTCTAAGGTGAAAGATAACATCTAGGACTAGGATATTATCATCTGATCATGCCCGATCTAGAGATAAAGTACCCATTCTAGTCTTAATAATGACCTTCCCAATACGATAAATTTACAGTTTTTAGGTTAACTTCATATGAACATAAAACAAAAAATGTAAGTAATTATCATGAAACAAAATAATCCTCACATGTATGTTTAATCCCTCTAGTTTCAATCCATAACATGTAGATGTAACCTTGGAGATGAACCTATGGCACATGTTGCAGTGATCAATCTTGAAATGTAACTTTTTACAGTGAAGAGACAAGTTATTTTCTTCCAAATGACATTTCTACCTCTGGAACCTCCACCTACAAATCCATTCATTTAAACATGACTAAATAGGTAAATGATATGTGTTCCCAATACCAAGACCTCTAAACTACCTAGATGCATATTTTCATAACTATTCAGGAACTTGGAAACACTGATATTAAATGTTTTCAAAATTGAAGTATCAATTAAAGATCTCTACCTATAATGTTTCATGGAATAAAAATGATACTTTTAACATGTCAGGGTGGTGCCCTTCTTAATATGATAAAATTATAGTTTTTAATCCAACTTTAGATGCACATAAAAAAACCACGATTCATTTGCATGAAAAAAATAAACCTAAAATATATGTGAAATACATATAATTTCATCTTAGATCATGTCTATGGAACCTTGGAGGAAAATTTGTTCCACATGTTGCAATATCAGTTTTAAAATATTACATTTTTGTAGTGAAGAGATAAGTTCTTATCCTCCAATTGATATTTCTAACTTTGGGACCTCTACATGTAAATACATCACTTCAAAAATGTCTGAATAGGCAAATGACATGTGATACCAAGACCAAGACATCCAAATCCACTTGGATTGATGTTTCCATAAGTGTTTAGGAGCTTGGAAACATTGACAAGAAATGTTGTCAATGTTGAAATGAAAGTTGGATATCTCCACATCCAATGACTTGTGAAAGGAAAATGGCATTGAAAACACATTAGGGGAGGAGGATACAATCTAAAATTAGGCTATTTACCTTTGATCAAACTTTTTAAATAGACAGAGTACCCATTCCAACCTCAAGAATGCCCTTCATAATATGAGAAAATTGTAGTTTTTAGGCTAACTTCAGATGTGCACAAAATAGAAATACAAGTCATTTTTATGAACTAAAATAACCCTCATGTTTGTTTAAAATAATTATAATTTCACTCTATATTATGCTGATGTAACATTGGAGATAATTTTGTGGCACATGCCATAGAAATCAGTCCTAAAATACAACTTTTTCATAGTGAAGACAAGTTCTTTTCCTCCAACTGACATTTACACCTCTAAGACCTTTACATATAAATACATCACTTTAAACACACACGATTAGGAAAATTAAATGTGTACCACATATCATGACCTCCAAATCCACTTGGATGGGTGTTTCACAACATGTTTAAGATCTTGAAAACACTAACAATAAATGTTGCCAATGTTAAAGTGGCAGTTGGATAAAACCACCTCTAATGCTTCATGGAAGGAAACTGATTGTGTCGACATGTTTAGGGTAATGAATAAAGTTTATAACCAATTTTTTATCCTTTTATTAGGAATATTCAAAAGATAGAGTACCCATTTTAGCCTTAAGAGCACCCTTCCCAATATGATGAAATTACAGTTTTAAGGCTAACTTCAGGTGCACATAAAAATAAATTGTAAGCCATTTTTATGAAACTAAAGAACCATTGCATGCATGTAAAATAAATATAATACCACCAAAGATATCATTTATGGAAACTTGGATATGAATTTTGGCACATGCTGCAATAATCAATCTTGAAATGTATCTTTTTTGTAGTGAAAAAACAAGTTCTTATCTTCCAACTTACTTTTCCACCTTTGGGACTTCCACATGGAAATACATCAATTCAAACATGTTTGAATAGGAAAATTACACATTATCCCAAGACCATGACCTCTAAATCTAACTAGATGTGTATTTTCACAACTATTTAGGAGCTTGGAAACACTAACAAAAAATGTTGTCAACTATTTAATCCTAATTTGGATATGGATCCTCTTGGGTAGATAAGATTGAGAATATTTAAATGATAGGACAAAAGGGCGAATATAATATCTATATTAGGCCAATTAAATAATAAAATGAATTTATTAAACTAAGATAAACTATTAATATAAATTACAATTAAGTTATGTGTAGAAATGACATATAAAACAAGGTACTTTGATAGTTTTGATGTTAACATAATGCTGGATCTAGAACAGGTTAAAAGCAGGAAGGAAGTATAATTTGGAAAAGTCATATGAATA
Organism: Torreya grandis; assembly: GCA_037957365.1. Taxonomy (NCBI): domain Eukaryota; kingdom Viridiplantae; phylum Streptophyta; class Pinopsida; order Cupressales; family Taxaceae; genus Torreya; species Torreya grandis. The sequence continues at coordinate 1,233,830 of JARHVA010003720.1, forward strand.
TATATGGTAATGTATGCATTTTTGACATTGTATTCCTATATGGAACTCACCTAACATTCTATTCTGTTATTAGATGATGTACTTTTTTGTATGCCTATATGGCAATGCTCACATTTTTGGTATTGTGTGTCTATATAACATTCACCTAAAATTATATTATGTTGTCATTTTATATGGATTTATGGATTTTATGGATACATACATACATACATACATACATACTTACATGTTCACATTTTGTGTTGATCATATTTTTGTATACAATTTGGTTCACATTATTATTGAACAACTAAATTTGATGGTTGTATGGCCTTATTTTAATATGATCATATTTAATATTTTTTTCATGTATTTTTAAAAACTAACTTACCATCCTTTAATATATGTTGTAATTAAAACTATATGGGATAAAATAGTATAATTTTTGAGATATATTCATATATTAGTGTGAAATGGCTCTCATGATTTGGATACACCATTTGATTATTTTCTTTGTGATCCTTAATTTGAATGTGGTACTATGCTCAATTATTGTCATAATTATTAGATTTGTTGATGAAATTTCATGGAATTTAAATATTCTAATGTGGATACCCTTCCTAAATTGGTTTAATATCATTTTTCACTTAATATTCATGATTTGTATTCATTAAAATTATTAATATAATTGAGGCCTTGGAATATTTTTGTGGTTATAACCCTTTTATTTTACTCCTCAACTTTATTCTCTCCCTCTCCACTACACTCTCTTGGATATTTATTCTCTTCTCATCATATTCCAACATGAGAATGCTAAAAATGATACAACTTCTTTGATGAAATGGGATTCTCAAATAGATTTGATAACTACTCCATATTTACCTTTGAAGAATGAAATTCCTCATTACTTTCTCATGCAAATGGGGCCAATTCCATTATTTATTATTTCAACAAATGGAACACATATAAATTTTAGGTTATTATTAAATATACATGTCAATCAATGTCTTAGCTTTGAAATTATTTTATCTATGACATAGAGATTGAGTTATTACCTTTACCCACTTGTAATGGTGATGGGGACTCAACTATGGGTTGTTTTTCCTTGATGGCTTCTTATTTAGTAGATATTTTTCTTAATTTTATCTATCTTTAATTTTATGTGATGAAAAAGGTATTACTTCTTAACTTTAGACACCTCTTCCTTCTTGTAATGCCCCTTGAAATTATTTGGGTGAAGTTGTGAATGAAATTTCTAACATTTTGCATGTCAATGCCCACACATTTTACAATGAATGCAATAAATCTTTCCCATGTCCTTGGAAAAAATTTCCTTCTTTCCCTTATTCTCATATTGATCAAGAGAGTGGTATTTACAAATTTCATCCTTCTATCTTCTTACACCTTGATCTCTTCTTTGGCTTGGAGAGTGGTGTAAACAACTTTTATTCCTTTTGATTTCTTTTAGATTTTTAGTGATAGATTTATTATTCCAACATGTGTCCAAATAATTCTTATTCATTAAAAAAATGAACATGGATAGGTATCCAAACATCCTTGAGATATATGGCCTTTATTTTTAGTATATGTAATTGAACCAAACAATAGAATACTCATCTCTTGCATACCTTCTCAGGATGCCCTTATACATTTTACTTGTGAAAGTTCAATGAAGTGGTTATGTTCTACCTTCTCCTTTGGGATTTTATCTAATTGGTTATTATTTGAATTATTTAAAGTTTATCATCTTCTTGGAGTAAACTTTCATTCACACATGTAATCATGAAGTGATGTTATGTTATCTCCTTCTTCATAGAGTTGTGTTATCTTAGAGACTCTTTTTTGGACCTTTAAAGTATTGTGATTATACATTCCTATTTATTAAAAACCTATCCATTATTTAGACACTCCAATTTATCATTATATTTGAAAAAAAAATGATGGATTTACCTTACACTTCTATTTTTTCTGAGCTAGTGACTTGGGCTCTTTTTCTTTGCAAGCTTGTCATGTTTAAAATATTTTTGAGCATTATATAACTTTTTATTTAACACAAATATACCCAAACCCTGCATCATGATCCCTTTCTATAATATTTATGGAATTTTTAATTCCTTTCCCATTATTTCCAATCCATTTTCCATCATAACCCATATAGAATAATAACTTAGAGCCAATTGCCTCTGTATGCTTTTGAAATATACCAAAGGACTCATTTAGAACTTGATTGGATGAAAAAACATATGGTGTAGTGCTTATGAAACATACATAAGTCATGGTTTATGCATCCTTGGTGGTATTATTTTCATGGTAAAATATTCTCTCCTCTTCATTCCTTCACCATAATTTTATAACTTTTCTTGCATCTCTTCTTCCATGTGTAACCCTTTTTACAATAATTCAATTACACACATGATGAAATCTCCATGGATTGTCAATTTAATTTACACTCAGCTTGGCCATTTTATTCTCTTTCATCAAAGAGTTTGTATCATTTTTAATATTATCTTCATATATTTATATACAAATATGAATCCATGGTACATGCTATAGTAATCAGTCCTAAAATGTAAGTCTTTTGTAGTGAAATGACAAGTTATTTTCCTCCTAATAAAATTTACACCTTTGAGACCTCCACATGAAAATAAATAGTTTTTATCATGTATATCTAGGAAAATGACATGTGATCTAAAGACCAATACCTTTAAATCCACCTAGATGCATGTTTTCACAATGTTTAGGAGCTTGGAAACACTAGCAATAAATGTTGTCAAAGATAAAGTGGTAGTTTAAGTTCTCCACCTCTAATGCTTCATGAACATAAAATTGATCTACCAAAATGTTTGATGTGGTGTATAAAATTTAGAAAAAAATTATTGGCCTCCAATCATGCCCTATCGATAGATAGATTACCCATTCTAGTCTCAAGAATGCCCTTCCCAATATGAGAAAATTATAGTTTTTAGGGTAACTTTAGATGCACATAGAATAGAAACAATAAGTCATTATCATAAACTAGATAAAACTCATGTGTGTGTAAAATAAATATATTTTAAACTCATATCATTTATATATACCTTGGAGATGAATTCATGGAACATACTACAATAATTAGTCCTGAAATGCAAATGTTTTATAGTGAAGAGACAAGTTATTATCCTCCAACTGACACTTCTACCTCTAGGAAATCCATATTTAAATCCATTTATTTGAAAATTTATAGATAGGAAAATGAAACATTCTTAAAATAACATGACCTACAAATCCACCTAGATTCATGTTTTCACAACTATTCAGAACTTGGAAACATTGACAACAAATGTTGTCAAAGTTGAAGCAACAAGTTAAAATCTCCACCTCTAGTGCTTTATATCATGAAAATAAAATGACCATCACATATAATGTCTTAGATAACATCTAGGTCTAGGTTATTGGCCTTTGATCATGCCTAGTTGAGATATATAGTACCTATTTTGGCCTTAAGAACACCCTTCCTAATACAATAAAATTACAATCTTTAAAAATAACTTCAAATGTGCATAAAACGAAAACTGTAAGTCATTTTTATGAACTAAAATAACCATAAAATTTGTATTGAATCTATATAAATTCACCCAAGATCATGCCTATGGAAATTTGGAGATGAATATGTGGCACATGCTACAGTAATCAATCCTAAAATACAACTTTTTTAAAATGAAGAGAAAAGTTCTTGTCCTCCAATTAACATTCCTACCTTCAAGACATACACATGAAAATTCATCAATTTAATCATGTATGGATAGTAAAATGACACATGATATAAATAAAAAAACCTCAAAATCCACTCGAACGTGTGTTTTGATAACTATTTAGGATCTTGGAAATAATAAAAATAAATGTTTTCAAAGTTGAAGTGGTAGTTTATATCTCCACCTCCAGTGATTCATGACTAAAAATTGACACTACCAAAATATATGAGGTGGTGGATAACATATAAGACTAGGTTATTGGCCTATGATGATGCTAAATTAATAGAAGAGTACCCATTTTGGCCTCAAGAACACACTTCTTAATATGAGAAATTTTTAGTTTCTAAGGGTAACTTCAGATGCACGTAAAATAGAAACCATAATTCACTTGCATGAATTAATAGAACCATCATGTTTATGTCAAATAACTTTAAATTTAACTTAGATAATATAAAACCTTAGATATGAATCTATGACACACTATAGTAATCAGTCCAAAAATGTAACTTTTTTACAGTGAAAAGACAAGTTATTGTCCTCCAACTAACATTTCCACCTTTGAAAACTCCATATGTTGAACACATATAGATAGGAAAATAACACATGATATAAATATTACAACCTCAAAAAAAACTTGAATGCATGTTTTCATAATTTTTTAGGAGCTTGGAAACTTTTTAAAAAAATGTTGTCAAATTTAAAACAATAGTTTGAGATATCCACCTTTAGTGCTTCATGGGTGGAAGTTGGAAATACCAACACATTTGGTATGGTGCATAATGCATAGGACCAGGTTCTTGGCCTTTGATCACACTGTATCAAGAGACAAAGTACCCATTTTGGCCTCAAGAACACCATTTCCAATATGAGAAAATTATAGTTTTTAGGGTAACTTTAAAAGCGCATAAAATGAAAATGTAAGTTATTTGCATGAACATAAAGAACCCTAATGTTTATTTTGAATCTATCTAATTTATCCTTGGATCATGTTGATGGAACCTTGGAGATGAATCTATTGCATTCACTATAGTAATCAATCTTGAAATACAAGTTTTTCTTAATGAAGAGACATGTTTTTATCCTCCAACTAAAATTTATTCCTTTAAGTCCTCCACATTAAAATCCATCACTTTTAACATGTATACATACACAAATGACACATTATCCCAAGACCATGACCTAAAAATCCACCTAGATGTGTTTTTTCACAACTTTTTAGGATCTTGGAAACATTGAGAACAAATGTTATGAACATTGAAGCAAAAGTTTGATATCTCCACCTCCATTGATCTGTGGAAAGAAATTTACACTACCAACATGTTAGGGGTAGTAGATAAAATCCTAGACTAGGTTATTATCCTATGATCATGTCTGATTGAGAGATGGAGTACTCATTTTTACCTTAAAAATTCCATTTCATACTTTCTTTAAGATTATCTTGGCTTTAAGAATATGAAAATCTTTACTAATAGTGCCAACCATGTGAAGGTGGAAACTTATTTGGCACCACTAACCTATAATATTTTTGTTAGTAAGTAATTAAAAATGAAATTTATATGTACTACCTACAAAATCAATAAAATTTAGTAAAATTAAATATATCTACATTTGAGAAGTCAACATACCTTGGAATTTAATTCAATGAACCACTATGATATGTTTTAATATTGATAGTAGAAAGATTAGCTTCATGGTCTAACTCACAAAAATTTCATAGATTCTTGTTTAATGGCCTTGCATTATATTTGAGTAATTTAATATTTGTTGCAAGATCCAAATTTGAATAATGTAGTATCTTCTTATGTATTTCAATTTTATAAACAACCATACATCTGAATTTTTGATAGGATATTATTGAAGCCAAGTTCCAGTGACTACCATAAACCTAATGGGATAGTCAATGTATTCCCTATATATGATTGGGGAAGTCAATTTATTCTTTTACTGTACACTCAAAATAAGTAGCATTATGTTCCCTTTTCATCATACTCATAAAAAATAACTATAAAAATATGCCTCATATCACAATTTTTTTTTATAATGATGATGTCAAGATAGATAATGAGAATAAATAGTACATAATGATTAATTGGCAACCTAGTTGCATTAGATCAAATACATGGTCAAATCCATGTTACAATGTCATATATATAAGTTGTAATACTAGTGTAACATAATATATGTTGATTAATATTAGAGGTCTACACCTCCATTCATCCACCCACTCTTGTGACTTACACTCATTCTAAATAAATTTCATTCATACAAAATATAAACATGCCAAGTGTCTCATTTGAATAGTCCAAGAACTAGCTTTGAGCTAAAAAATGAATAGAGATCACTTGATCTTATTATGGTCATATAATCCTCATATTTTACCAATTATTATTCCTCCATCAACCAAATATATCTATGAACACTAGAATTTTATTGAGTACCATGGTCTATTTTTTCATTACACCATTCAATAATGGTTTTTTTATAAATAAAAAAATGCCATCTTCAAAATTCAACTCCTCTCTTTTAGAGATTATTTTTACACATGCTCCAACACCATCATGCTTGCCTTTTCCATGGCCACCATTAGTGAAATTCCAAATATTTTCTATGCCAATTGTAATGTGCATATTACTCAATTATTAAAAAATCCGTGCATTCCTTATTTATGATGTGCAATTGTATGACCAAAATTGAAAGTAATGTTCATCTTAGTAAAATTTCCATAAAACATCTCACTAAAATATTGAACGCACTCTATAAAATGTTATTGATCATCACTGACATAGAAATGGTACTCCCTTAATATTTTTTGATCTTGATCTATACTATTAGTTACATGCATGAATTTTATATACATGAATATAAAAACATATAATTAGTTGTAATACTATGAATAGACTTATATTTGTGGTTTGAATGTGTAATTATCAATAAATTAGACTACTAAAACAATAAAACTAACTTTGAATGTGTAATTTATTAACTTGGAATGTTCATCCAACCATTTATCCCTATGTGTGTGCCTTACATACTCATAAACAATTTCCTCCCTAAATTTAATCATAAATTCTAAAAAATATTTATATTTTTTGTAATAAACTCACACCTTTTAAATTCTTTGAAATATTTTAATTGATACATCATATATTTATATTTTAGAAAAAAAACTAATTCCTATCTAATTTCACATGTAATATCCTCATAGATACAATTTTTTCTTTTGGCAATCCACCACAAATGCTACAATTTCAATCCAAACATGCTTTGTTATAAATAAATGTCCATTTGGACTTTTACAAAAAATGGTTGAAATAAATTCCCTTTATTTTTTTTGTGGAACTTCCATGCTAAACTCATACAAAATGTTTTCATTATGAAAACTACAACATATATGGCAAAAAACCTTATAGTGCATTGAAAATTCAACATATTGCTTACAACAAGTGGTGCATGTGTAATTTATTTTTTACATAAAAGGGTTTGGCCAACTCAAAATATCTTTGACTAATAGAAAGTTATGGATGTTTTTGTACAAATTTAAGAGTATAATTCTATTTGGGTATATCTAATGAATGTTTTAGATGTAGTTCACAATCACGAGAACCAACTCTTCTTTTCACTACATCTCTTGTATTGCTTGAAACTATTGTATTGTATTTCAAAAATTCTACAAGTAAATCTTTGAGAGCATCTAATATAACCTTGTAATTTCATGAAAGTATACCATATATTGAATAGAGCTCATTAGTATTGGCATTGTTAAGTATTTTACATATTCCAACTACTTTCATTACTATTTTCCTATTTATGTTAGTGCTCAATTAGTTTTTGAAATAAAGCATTTTCTCCCTATTTGACCGATTACCAAAAAAGTTATAATTATGAGTCAGGCATAATTATAATCTTTTTTACATGTTTTCACACCTATAGTATGATATGCATCATGTATATTTTCAATAATTTCCTTGTTTTCACCATCCATGTTAGATGTTCTTAGTCCTAGGGTGCAATTTATAGGTCTCATATTAATCAATTTCATCAATGAAACAAACAATTGACAATTTTAATGTCAAATTCTATTTTTTCAAATAATTTATCCCAAATTATTTAAGCTATTCTTATTGAATGGCAGTCATACCTTTTATTAGGCAATAGTTTCAAAATGTTTTCATCAAATTCAATTAAGTTCTTACCTTATCTATGCAAGATCTTTGGAGTGTTACTAATGGTGAAAATTATTGAGATGGTGTTCCCATATTATTATATTCACTACAAGTTTATTCATTTTTAATTTCATTGTTTAGTGTTTACATGGGATTTTTTTCATTATCACTTTCATCATTATATGTTTCCATGTAATTTTATTCATTTTTATGGGGTAAATCATCATCCTTAGATTTATCATCAACAAAATTAAAAAGTTCATACTTTGAATCTAGACTACTTGCAACATATTTTGGAATTTTAGATAAACATTAATCATCATTATCTATGACATTTGGTTTATTAGGGGTAGTGTATGTACCTTGTATTGAGTGAAATGTTTGAATTTGTACCTTTTCTTTTTCTCTCACACTTGTAATTGCTCCAGTTTTTTGTGATTTAAATTATTCCTCTTCCTTGAATGAGATATGTCACCATAACTAGACAAACTTGATAAATTTTGATCTTGGGGTCTGAATAAATAACTTGATTCCTTTTTGTCTTCAACATCCAAAAAATGACGCAGAGAATTTAATTTGGATAGAATTATTGAAAAAGTCTAAAAATAAACATTGGAGGAAGAGTTTTTTCTATTGTGAAAATAATGCTATGCACTGTAACATATATGTGTTATAATGCATACACATTATGTCTACACAGTTATATATCATATTAATATGTTATATATTATAATGTGATGTAATTGGGGTTGATTTATGTCTAAATCACATCCCATATATATGATATTAGGTTCATAGTGGTTCAATTGGCCCCAAACAACATCCTATAATCATATTTAGGTTCAAGGGGTTTATATTAGCCCCAATTACCTCTGTGAATGAATTTGTGATAAAATTAGGCTAGATTGATCCCAAAATCACATTTTATAGTTATAATTAGGTTGAAGGGATCAAATTGGCCCAAATTTCCTTTATGATTGAATTTTTGGACTGTTTTATTTATTTTTTAAAGATATTGGGGTCGATTGACCCCCATATTACATAATATTTAGTCAAAATTAGGTTCATGGGGTTCAATTTCATCCAACTTACATCATTGATTATAACTATCAACTAATTAGATCAATTTAAATAAATATGATCTAATTTAGCCCAAAATCACATCATAAACTTGATGTTAGGTTCAATGGGTTTAGATTGGCCCCAATTACCTCCATATTTACATTTATAATAAAAATAGGGTTAATTAAGCCATATGTTGCATTCTATATAATTGGTTGAGCTATACTTTAGGTTCAAAGGGCTCAATTAAGACTAAATTATGCCTTTAATTACACTAATTGACTAATTATATCACTTCATGATGAAATCAAAGTTAATTTAACTCTAAATCATGTCCTTATCTTGTAGTTAGGTTAAAGGGGCTTAAATTGGTCCCATTTCCTTCATGATTGAATTGGTGGACTATTTTCTTTATTTTTTATGATATTAGGGTCAATTGATTCCAAAATTACATCTAACATAATCAAAATAGGTTAATGGGGTTCAATTTTTCCTAAGTTGCATAACTAATTGTAACAATAAAATAATTGGCTCGATATGTCAAATAATATGAGCTAATTTAGCCCCAACTCACATCCTAAAATCATAGTTAGGTTAAATGATTTCAGATCAACCCTAATTACCTTTGTATTTATATTTGTGATAAAATTAGGGTCGATTAAGACATATATTGCATCTTATACAATTGATTGAGTCATAATTTAGGTTAATGGGGCACAATTTGGACCAAATCATGTCTTTAATTACACCCATTAACTAATTGGATCAATTCATGATGGAATCAAAGTTAGTTTAGCCTAAATCACATCCTACTCTTGTAGTTAGGTTGAAGGGGCTTAAAATTTTCCCATTTCCATTTATAATTGAATTGATGGACTAATTTATTTATTTTGTGATAGTGGGGTCAATTGACCCTCGAATTACATCTTATATAGTCAAAATTAGCTTCACAAAATTTAATTTTATCCAAATTGCATCACTAATTGTAATAATCGACTAATTGGCTCAATATGTCATTAAATACAAGCTAATTTGGACCTAAATCACATCTTAGACTTGCACTTGGATTCAATTGGTTTAGATTAGACCCAATTACCTCCATTTTTACATTTATGATAAAATTAGAGTTGATTAAGCTATATGTTGCATCATATACAATTGATTGATCCATAATTTAGGTTCACAAGGCTCAATTTGGGTTAAATCATGTCTCTAATGAAACCAATCAACTAATTGAAATCAATTCATGATAAATATGGACCTAACCCAACCCTAAATCATGTTTTGATCTTGTAATTAGGCTGAAGGGGTTCAAATTAGAATCATTTCACTCTTTTATTGAATGAATCAAATAATTAGTTCATTATATGATGACATTAGAGACAATTTCATTCCAAATCACATCATATCAAATTAAAACCAGGTTCATGTGGCTCATTTTTTTTTGAAATTATGTCATTGATTGTACCATTTTACTAATTAGTTCAATCTATGATGAAATCAAAGGAAATTTGGCTTCAAATCACATTCTATAGTCACAATTTGGTGAAAGGAGCTCATATTGACCCTAATTCACTCCATAATTGAACCAATCTACTATTGCATTCATTATATGATGACATTTGAGTTTATTGAGCCCTATACCATATCTTATACATGTCAAAATTACATCTGTCATAAAATCAAAATATTTTTTGCTTTTTTATCTAATCAAATTGGTTTTGATTGATCCCCAAATCACATTTTATAGTCACAATTAGGTTAAAGGGTCTAAAATTAGCCTTAGTTGCCTTCAAATTGAACCAATGGACTATTTGGTTTATTTTTTACAATAATGGGGTCAATATTCCCAAGATACATCTTTTATAGTCAAAATTAGGTTTACGAGGCTCAATTTTATTCAAATTGCATCACTGGTTGCACCAATTCATTCATTCACTCAATATTTTATGAAATCTAAGTTGATGTCACCCTTAATCATGTCTTATAGTTGTAGTTACATGAAAGGGGTTAAAATTTTCCCTAATTACCTCTACCATTAAAATAACTAAATCTTTCATTTGTTTTGTAATGAAACTTGGCCTAGTTGAAGCTTGAATCATATTATATATATTTAAAATTATGTCTATAGGCACAAATGCACCAAAATTGGATCATTATATTCATTATCTCCTTTTTGTGGTACTATATATGTTACATTCTGATTCTTTTCTAGACTTAATAACCTACATATTAGTGGATTTTATGGTCATTATCTGGCTAATTACTATTTTGGTTAAGATGTATTTTATATACTGATGTATGGACAATCATATGTTGCTTATTTACATGATCATTAACTTGTTGAGTTAGCTATAATTTTATGTTATGTACATGATGATCATGATTATTTAGTTCATTAAAATAGTATATTATGTATTTTATCTTTATTCAAGATAACTTATTTTTTTATTTTGAGGTGGATGCAAGATATATTCTCTTCATTAGACTATGAGGGAGGGAGAGCATAATCAAAGAGGGTTGACTAGATGAAGGTGTTGGAGGAGTATAGAATGGAAACTGAGAATCTTTCACACACCACAAATAATATAATCTAATTTATATTCATTGTTTGATTTAAATGGATTATATTTGCTTTCAGTTTTGATAATGTTTGTTGTATTTGAATATGGTAGAGTGTTTGCTAGTGTGAGATTTAGAATCCTATATGTGTTGTCTCACTTAACTTAATTCACATGACAATGTTACCATACTGTTTGATTTGGGATCTTAAATTATCCTTATCATTGTCTTTGGTATTTGTGTGAATAATTATACAAATGATCTTTCCTTCCCTAAATGACTATAGATTATGTGAGTGTAGGGCATGCATTTTATAATAAATACATTACTATAAAGAAAGGGAACTTAATTATTTAGTGTTAGTTGATTATTAAATTGATTAAGTTAGCGAGGCATGGTTATAATGTAATTTGGTATGATCATAGTGTTTAGAAAATGTGATAATATTTAAATGATTTTGGGGAAAGTCATTATTAATGTTCATAAAGCTTAATAGGATTATAATTATGTAAAAAGTTATCAAATTAAGGTTTGTTTTGGTGTTAACTTGTGTTAATTTACCACTATGTAAAACATACACTTTTCTTGGTATTTTCTATATAAAAAATTGATTAGTTTATCCTAGTATTATTGTAGTTAGTTTTGTGTGCAAGACTTCTTCATCAAGCTTGTTATGATTACAGTGAGTTTTGACAGAGAGAGTGGAAGGTTTATTAGCATGCAGGCAGATAAAAGAAAGAGGAAGCAATTCCTAGGGGTAAATAATGGAAGAAGGAAGAAAAAAAGATAAATAAAGGATAAAAGAAAGGGTTTGAGAAATATTGTAAGGAACAACTCTAGTTTGACACAACCATAGAGTTATTACCAGGTAGGACTTTTTTGGTTAAATCATATTGAGTTTTGTATGAATTAAATTAACAAAAAATGTTAAATCTTTGAATAAGTTTTCATTTTTCATTGTTTTGAAATTATAGATAACTAGGGTTATATACCTAGTACTGGGGATGGTTTGGCCATCCATAGAGCCAAGTATATGACTCTCAAAAACCCTAGTCAAATGACTATGCATATTGGTTCCTTTGTAATTATTTTTATGAGATACTTGGAAAAATAATTAATTAGGTTTTAATGTAGAAATAACTCTGTGGTTTTCAATGGCTATAAGAATAGAGGAAATTTTAATGAATTTTGGAAACACAAGTAGTTAATTTTTGGATAGTAGTAAACCCTACCCTAGGCATCCGGGCTAAATTTGTGATCATGTGGGTTTATTAGTTTGAGTTTAAATAGATAATAGGTTTCTATTTTAAACTTAGTTCTTAAACAGTACTATTGAATAATTTATTTTCATATAAAAAATGGATTGTATATATGCTTTAATAGGGCCAAGATTTTTTTATAATAACTGTTGGTAGACTAGATTACACCCTAGCTAATAAGGAGATTGTTCAGGTCCTCTTTATGAAACCTAGTCCAATATGGGACTAACCCTAGGCTGTGGGTCACCTAAACTTGGGTCATATATCTAGAGAAGGTCAGCTTCCTTTTGGATCTATCACCTATATAAAGCCTAAACAAGACTCTTGCTTGGAAAAAGGGAAAGAGATTGATAATAATATATGAAAGCATATAGAAATGAGGCGATGCACCAAATGTTTGATCCTCAAACCTAAAAAATACATAATAGAGGATGATTTCAACACTAATATACATTACTTCATTTTCTCTTTGATCAATTTTCACATAGATTTTTCATAACAAGGCATGGACTAGTTGTCAACCTGGAATGGAAGGGCAATTCTCCACTTCCAAACTAACTAACATACTTTATATGCACTTAGAATGACCTGTGGGAGCTAAAAAAGCACTATATGAAGGTAAAGAACCTCAAATAGAGGAAAGGAAACTAGATTAACTTAACCACATCAATGAATTCATAAGACACTTCAATTCAGCTTGCAGAATGAAGGAATTTAGTCTTTATTATATCAAAGAGGTGTTACAGTGCAAATATTGGTAGAGTCTAGTCATGCCAAAGAGAAGGATCCATTTTAAGGCTTATAATCCTACATATATATAACATAAGGGATGAAATATATGGGGAGGGATACCTGAAAGAATGGACAAGGGGTCATCATGATCAAGATTTTTGATCACCCTGCCTTGATTCAACTTTGAAAAGATCATTATACCATGACTACTTTTAGAAAATGGGTAAAACAACCATATTAGTCCTTTTCAACCCATTTATAGCATGTATGATACTACTTATAGTTACAATCATAGAATCAAATCATTAGCAATCTTCTTCTAGCATCGATGCCATTACAAAAACTTAATCAATCTATTTTGATCTTGGAGATGTCTATTGCTCCCCACTAGCTCCCTATTGGTTCATTTTGGCATGTAAAAAGGGTCAAAATCAACTCCAAGACCACCTTGTCAATGGCCTATCCATGCATCTAGGTTTGGTGATGAATATTTGAAATTGATGTGTCTACTTTCATGGCGTATCATTGAAATATTTATTCTAGTTCAACTTTGACCATATTTACTTCAAATTTTGATATTAGACCTTCAATCTTGATTTATGTCTTTAAAAATGTGCTACCTAGTAGCTCTTCATTCATCCTTACGATCCTAGTATCAAATATTTGACTCCTTGACCTCATGTGCATCATAGATATAATTTGGTATAAATGAACATGAGCCACAAATCTTCTGCTAATTAGCATGATTGCAAAACTTGGTAGATCCTTATTTGATTTTGAGATTCACTAACTTGTTGACTCATCACTCACCATTAGATCTACCTTGTCAAATTTTATATGCACCATTGATCTATTTGGGCCCACTAGTCTTGTCAATCAATTTACACCATTAGATCTCTATTCAAGTGCTCGAGATCTTGACACTTATCATCGACATGTTCATACTAATTTTTTGACTTGATGCTCGTTGTTGATGTGGAATCTATGATCAAATGCATGTAGTTTATTTGATTGGACCCACTGACATCTATTAGATCACCACTCACCATTAGATTTGATCTTATCAAACACTGACCATTCATCTTGGGCATTTGAATTCAAACATCTAGTTCACAGAGCTTAAACTTAATGTCCCCACACATGTTTCATTCTAAATTATTATTATATCTTGAGATAGCAAGCTCATCAAGATATAATTTTTTTAAAGGATGATCTACGCAAGAAGGACTTCATGCCCATGCAACCTTTTGACCCTAGGATATCTAATTTAACTAATAAAATGTGCAACCGGATTGACCTGTTCATTTTTGCATGACGTCCTGTGATGGTTTAGTTATTCTAGGCTTTCTCAAGTCATTTCTTGATCATCTTTGAAGGATCATATCTATAGATAGGAATTACACCAAGACACCAAACTTAGAGGGAATAATTAGGTCACAAAATACATCATCTTAAGGGACACTTAAGACCAAGCTTGAATCATAAGGAAAGCTGGCATGATATGATAAGTTATAAATGATGGGGTGATAATTTGAATTGTAGGGAAAAAATTGACAACATTCTAGTGACTTAACTAAGAAGCATGCCTTCTATGCTTGGGATCCAGACCATCTACATAAATTTTGATGACTTATAAATAATGAAAATTTTGATTCATGACTACAAACAACTCCTTTATCTTATAAAGACAACAATTATAATAAAATAGAGAAGGAAACAAACAAAATAGGGAAGCAAATAAATTAATGTGCTAGGATAGCACTTAGAGGAAAGCTAAATAAATAACTATGTACATGGAAATTCAACCCTTAGTAGTAATGTTTCAAGTATATCCCATTAACTGGGATAAGAAGCTCCTCACCATCCATCTTTACAAGCTGGAAGGCATTATGGGATTTACAACTATAGATTGTGTATAGACCACTCCATAGAGATTTAAACTTTGTATAACTTCTTGGCTTAGATCTGTCCTCATCCCACTCGAGGACTAAATCCACTTCTTTGAAACTTTGTGAAGAAGCTCCTTTGTCAAAGGCTCTCTTTACCTTTACTTGATGGCTTTCTATGGCTATCATGGACTGATGTCTTATCTCTTCTAACTCCATAAGCTTAGTATATCGAATTTCCATAGGTTCATTATCCAACAACTCAAGTTGATGCATTATTTTTAGGACAAGAAATTCTAGAGAAACATGCATTCTTGCTTCCTTACCATATACAAACTTGTAGGGGGAGTGAGTTATTGAATTTTTGTAGGTGATCCTATCATCCCACAGAGCTAACTTCAATTTGAGATGCTATGAACTTTGATTATCTTTAATGTTCCTCCTTAGGATCCTCAAGAGGTTCTTATTAGTTGACTTAGCAAGGCCATTACCTTGGGGATAGTAATTTGATGAAGTGTTGAGAAAGACACAATGTTGAACTATCTATTAGCTGATTTTAAACCCCACAAAGGTGATAACATTGTCAAAAATGATGGTTGAAGGGACTTCAAGCCTAGTAAGCAGGCCTTCATAGAAATCTAGAACATTGGACTCATTTTCTTCATTCAATGCCACCACTTATGTACATCTAGTAAAGTAATTTGTGGAAGTTAGTATCCATTTATGATGTAATCTTTAATGGGGGTTAATGAGACCAATAAATTCTAACCCCCATTGGACAAAGGGATGATCCACTACAATTGGTTAGAGAGGTAAGGCTTCAATCTTCACCTTTCCTAAAAACATAGCACATTATGTGCATTTCCTAACTCAAGCATGGCAATCACTAAATAATCTTGGCCAATAATACCCACCTCTCATAACCTTGTGGGCTGTAGTATTTGATGAATAATTCCCTCCATCATGTCCATCATAGAAATATTCAAGGAACCTTTCCTTTTGATATTGTTCAATGCATCTTACCAACATGCTATTGATATCTTTCTTAAAAAAACACCAATTACAAGAAGAAATGGAATAGATTGCAATCTAAAACATCTTATTTTTGAATGAGTTAGATTAGAGGGATAGAGACCATCCTAAAGATACTTTACCAAATCTTGATACCAGCTAGAAGGTGAGGTATGATCAACTGCACCTTCTTCATTAGTTGAGACCATAACCACCTCATTGGCCTCTTATAGGTCTTAGGTTAGATGCTCATAGAGTCCCTTGCCTCTAACCAACTTTGTGACTTTGATCTCCACATCATAATCCATTACCTTTGTTATCCAACAAACTCTTTTCTCATTTATGTCCTTGTTCAAGAGAAACTCCTTGACACTTGGATGTACAACCATGAGGTTTATCTAATTGTTAACTAAATTTATTAAGAGACCTTATGACTAAAAGTACATGCTTCTCAATAAAAGAGTACCTTATTTCATATTCTTACAATCCTTGATTGAAGAAGGCTATTGGCTACTCTAAGGCCTCATGGTTATGTTGTTCAATAATGCCTAAAATAGTGTTAATGTTATTGTAGGTGTATATAATGGAGTCCTTTGAGAAATTAGTGTTCATAAGTGTAGGAACACTAGCTATGGATTTATTAATTTCCTAAAAAATCCTTACTTCTTCCTTGGACTAGTAGAATATCTTATTCTTCTTTGGCATGGCTATAATTGGCTTAGCTAAAGTTGCAAAATCTAAGATGTATATGCAGATAAAATTGATCTCCCCTAAGAAACTTTGCAAAGTTATTTTGTGCTTGGGCAAGCAAAGTGCCCTAATTAAAGCTATCTTTTTAGGATCCATGCTTAAAACATGTTTAAAAACTATATTCCCAAGAATCTTACCTTCATAAACTAAGAAGACACACTTTTTGGGACTTAGGGACACCTCAAATTGCCTACACCTTTCGAACACTTGCTCAAGGTGAACCATGTATTCACTTGCATTCTTGGAAAACACTATTATATAATCTAAATACACCACCAAAGACTTGTTAAGAAGGCATTGAAATGCCATATCTATGGCTCTCTAAAAGGTTGTTCTAGAATTGGATATATGAAAGGGCATATTTATATATGCAAATGTCCATATTTTATGGTGAAGGCTATTTTGAATTAGTCTTCTTCCTTGACCAAGATCTGGTTGTAACCACTATACCCATCCAACAAGGAGAAACTTTATAAACCTATAACCAACTATAAAATCTATTCCATAGATGGCGGTGGATAGTGGTCTTTAAGGGAAGATTTATTCAAGTCTTGAAAGTTGACACACAGTCTAATTTCACCATTCTTTTTCTGTACTGGGACAAGGTTTGCCACCCAAGTTGAGTGTTTGATTATAAATATAATAGCTAAATCAATGATAATATTGAGGTTATCTCTCATCAAAGGCTCAAGCTTAGGATTAATATACCTTTGTCTTTATCTTACTAGCATAGTTTCATGTTCTAGCTCAATGGTGTGTTGAGCTAGACTTGGGTCAAATCCCTTGAGATATCTATATTGCCATGAAAATACATCAGCAAAACATGCACATAACTCAATGAAAGAATCCTTTTCTAAATAAGTACATACCTTGCCCAATTTTAAGTTATTTTCAGGTGCAACTTTCACATTAGCATAGTGTTCTTCCTTTTTTAACAAAGATGCCTTTTCTCTCCTTAGCTCATCATCACCACTAAATATCTTTTCAAGTGTGACCAATCCATTGGGTAACTTATTTGTTTTAAGTTGCACAATCTGATTACCATAATACTGAAAGTACTTTGACTAATTTCTTGAGAAAAACTCAGCCTCTTCTTGCAAGAATCTAACAATCTGATTATCATCTTTAAAGATTTGCCAATTGTCATTATTATCTATGATATAAGGTCTTACAATAACCTTAATGTGTGAGAGGACCTTTTCACTTCTCACATCAGTAAGGATACTCAATTATTCCCAAATGGTAGCTAGCCTATATGCATGTTTATTCTTATCTCTTGGTATTACTTAAATGTTGAAGGCCTATAACTCTTCAAGTAATTCCCATACCCTATGATTCTAAGACTTAAGAAATGGGTTTTTGCATACATTAAGACCTCTCACCTGGTGAACTACAAGTTCACTATTACCAAAGACTTGTAAGGTGTTGACCTTCATCTTCTTAGCCCATTGCAAACCATGAACTAGAGCCTCATATTCTACATCATTGTTTGAATAATAAAACTAAAACTTAAT
This sequence comes from Torreya grandis, assembly GCA_037957365.1. Classification (NCBI taxonomy): domain Eukaryota; kingdom Viridiplantae; phylum Streptophyta; class Pinopsida; order Cupressales; family Taxaceae; genus Torreya; species Torreya grandis. Next base: position 1,252,479 of record JARHVA010003720.1, read on the forward strand.
AGAGGAGAAGTAACTTTGCTTTATTGAATAAATCAACATCATTTAAAATACAATACCATTCTTGTTCCTTGACCTATCAAAGTATAATTGTGTTTTATTATTTTTGGGAAACTAGTATTTAGTTTCTAAACAATAAAAGCTCTGAAATAAGGGAAAAATCTAGTTTAATATGGAAAAATATATATTTTTATCAAATAATTTACATGAGGAAGAGAAATGAACTTATCTAAAAATAAATTGAAATGACTAACTTAGGAGCTAGAAATTGAGGTGTAGAATTGGGACACTATCATTCATTTGGATCTAGCCTTCATTTTATGATTGGATAGGAGCACCAAAAGAGGATAAAAGTGGCATTGATGTTGTAATATATCTCTACTACTATTGTCTAGGAGATCTAAGATTTTTGAGTTTCATCCACTACCTCAGTGTGAGACTATGTATAAAATTTTGGAACCTAGAAGTCAAACTAGCTCACTATAGATCCATTTCAATCTCAAAACTCTATATTTATCTACACACATGTAGTAAACAAATGCATCAAAATAAAAAGGGGAGAAACCAAGTTTGGGGAAGAATGATCATATGATCTAAAACCCCTACAATCATGATTGATACCTACATTAACCCTCAAGCTAGGGTCTCATATCAAATGTAGTTATCCCTTAGGGAATGTACATAATCCACGTGCATGGTAGATGAAAGAATAACTTTCAACTAAGCCCTTCTTTGATCAAGCATGAAAGTCTATGTGTGATGCAGAATGCTGAGCTATACTATTGATTGACTTTTATTGTCTAATGTGTCAAAGTAGTAAGTGATAGATATAAAATGCCTTGTGTATTCCTTTATATAGGATACTCTTTATTTCAAATTTGGGAGCTTTAATTACATTTGGTTGACATTGGAAAACTTAATGATGAAGCTAAGAAAGGGGTTGGGGTGTATTAAGCAGAGGAAATTGACCATTGGAGCTCAAAATGACCTTGGACATGAGCACTGGAAATGGACACTAGTGGCACTGACACTATAGGCCAAGTTAGGCACTATTATCCTTGACTAATGAGGCCTAGGGGGATGAACAAAACATAGAAAACCTAACCTAGTTGAGGTGGAATGACTATTTGAAAGGCTCAAGATGATAGGGAATAGGGAAAAAGGTGACTCAAGTATGAAATAAGACCAAGATAAGTAAAATGAAAGACATGGCTAAATGTGAACAAAGCTCTGATTCTCCAATCAGAGTCTTCTGTGAAAGGATTATGAAAAGACAAGATATGTGTGGTTGCTTGACTAATTTAGGGTGTATATATTTCCCCCTTTTAATATAGTGATGCAATGAAATGAAGTATTAGAGTACAAAAAGAAAAGAAAATGCATACCTGAACCTACCTATATAAAAATAAATGTGTTGCAAAAGGATCCAACTCACTTCCTAGACAAGGAAGTGGGTGGAGAGCCTAATAGTGTCTAGAGAAAGGAGGATCTCTGAAATGGATGGCCCCCTGTATTGAACTTGGAAGTGGAATTTGTATAACATGGAGAAGGAGGGCAATGCTTACCCCCTATGCTGAATTTGACTTCAAGGAGGGTAATACTTGCCCAAAATTAATGTCTACCCTTTGTCCCACATAAACTCATGTAATTTGAAATGTGTGTATAGAATATGTATGATGTGATGAGAAAAATTTGTCATTCCCCTAATCTAAATATATAAAATGGAACTGAGAAATTCTTGGAGTTCCAAAACTAATATATGTCCTTTGTCCCACACAAACTTGTGTAGTCTAGGTCTGGGTAATGCTATGGACCACTGCTACAAATGATCATATGATCCAACCTAGTGACAACTTAGGTATAGTTGGGTGTAATCTAAACCTCTAGTAAATTTGAAAGAAGATAATGACATGTCTTTCCATTACAATATGTATAATCTTGGATGGTGAATAACATGAACATCTGTGCCATGCCCCCAAATATGGTATGTGAGTGATGTATATGTATAATATGGTAATCGATATAAATACATGTGATATGACCTAGCTTGCCATGCCCCATGTGCAAAAACTAGAGATTAAAACACTATGCTCTGTACTATGCCTATAACTACTATCAGTCCTGTAACTATGTCATGCTGTATGAAGTTATATGTGTGAGACATGTAGTAATATACATGCCCATAAATCTAGTATCTGAGTCTGACTCTATATCAAAGTCACTATGAACCCATATAATCTAAACCATTGTATTTGACTAATCTATAAACTGAAGGTATATCCCTCTAAATGTCTTGATAAATGCTAAGTGACCTATGTACTCTAAATCACTATATATTTTGACTAGTTTGAGTTGAATATGATAATCTAAATATTGGAGGGGTAAGAACCATGATGAGTGACCCATGTAGTCTGAATCAATTTATATTTTGACCAATATGAGATAATTTTGATAATCTAAATAGTGGAGCTATAAGAACCATGTTGCATCCACCTATGAGAGTGGATGGGTATGTTGGGTAAGTG
>JARHVA010003720.1:1260000-1277500 GCA_037957365.1 Torreya grandis
CTATGATGCCATTATCAACACATATATTAATGCAATCTCTAAGTCCATAACAGTCATTATCTCTATGTCCATAGATATGATAGTTACAAAAGGGTCGATGTGGTTGTCTATGTAAGAGATGTGGATCTCATCAATGAGTATAATGTAATGTGATTAAAATACTATCTAGTAGTGATGATAATATGATAGATTGGCTATCCTACTCTGAATCAAACTATAATAGTGCCTTGATGTTGTTCTCTATAGTGCATATTGTAGGTTTTACTTTGGAGGCTGGCTCTTTGTTCTTAACCAATTGATTTTCTATTTGTGGTCTCCTATCTTGTTTAGGACATGGTGGATGTTGTTTGCTAAGAGCTGTAGATGTAGATATTGTTATGAAATCTAGAGAAATCTAAATTTGCCTCAATTAATCCCAATTTATTTTCCAAGGCTAAAATTATATAACATAATTGCTTGAAAGAAGACTCTATTTGATACAATAGATGATTGAGGAGAGGTTGGTAGATCCCCATGATAAAGATATGATGAATATCTAAATCTAATAATTTGTATATCAATCTTAACATGTGATTCCTGAATCTTAAGATATAATCACTAACTAACTCTGAAGTATTCTGATTTAAAGTTGTAAGTTTCTCATATGTGACGGGCTCATGTTTTCTATGTAATGTCTAAGAAATTCATCCTTTAAGTCATCATAAATGTGCAAGGAGCCAATGGGGAGTAGATGAAATAACCAATTCTATTCTTCCCCCACTAATGCCTATTGGAATAACTTGAGTAGAATCAAAGGACTTGCATGAGATGGCAAAACCTTCTAAAAGACATTAGGTGTACGCATGGATCTCCAGTTCCATCGAAGTGAGGTAATGATGGTATCTAGATATGCTTAGGCAATGAATCTTTTATAAATTTCTTCAGAAGAGGGTTACCATGTAGATCATTGGCATCCATCCAAGACTTATAATCCTTGTTTTCCAAGGTAAGGAGATGTACTTGGTGTTGTAATTCACCAACTTCATGCATTAAAGAGATAATATCTTGGGATGGTACATTAGCATCTTGAAGTGGTTCATTTAATCATTGAATTTGATTGTTAATTTTAGCCATGGGAATGCTACATTTAGTAATTGGATCATACAGAGGAGTGTGCTCAATTGAACCTTGGGAGTAATGGTAACTTGGACCTTACTAGAAGGATGTGGGCTACCATTCTCTTTAAGTGAAGAGTGAGAATTGGGTTCTACTATAGTGAGGGATGGCTTGGGAGATTCATTGATATCTTTATGTTTTAATGTGTCACATTCTAATTGAGGAGAATATGGGATATTAGCATTAATATGTGCATTATTTGAAATAAAATCATGCATAGAAGTAGAAAAAACATTTGGTAGTGCATTATGTTTAAGAGGAGGAGTGAGAGAAGAGTTAGAAACATGAGATGCATATTAATCTTCACTATGTGCATAATAGTCATCATTGTTCCATGCATTATCATCATTAGAATATTTTTCATAATCACTCTCATTTTCATATTCATTTGCATGTTCACTATCATACTCATTATCACTTTCAATGTAACTAGGGATTGGTGTAATAGAAGAATTTAATTATTTTCTAATATGCAATAAAGTATCATTTTAAATTGGAATATCATGTGCATCAATGTTATCCATGGATGGAGTGTATGTATTATTTTCATGTGCAATATAAGAAATAGGAGAAGAAGAGTTTTCATTTAGACATTTTTTTGATAAAGTATGGTTAAGAGCATGAGATGCATCATTTGGGCTATGCATTGACAATTTTATTCTATTTCATTTATATTTTTGTAATTTGAACATAAAAGTAGAGAGAGAGAGAGAGAGAGAGAGAGAGAGAGAGAGAGAGAGAGAGAGAGAGAGAGAGAGAGAGAGAGAGAGAGAGAGAGAGAGAGAGATGTTAGGTTGTGGAGCTAAAAGCTTCAACTGTTGCAGACATGGAGGTTGCTGAGTTCCAGGGATACCGGCGTCAATAGTGTGACTGACGTCGGTTAGGGGTGAACAAAAGGGCAACTGGCATCGGTAGGAGGTCGACTGACGTCGGTCATCTCCAGGTAGACAGGGACTAATGTCGGTCACCTATGGCAGTTCTAGAACTATTTTTTGCACGAACAGTTAGTTCGTTAAACTAAGTGTTTGAATGTAAAAATCTATTTTTGGTCTTGAGTTGCATGTCTAATTATTGTAAATTAGAAGTCTAAGTTATTGTTTAAGTTCGAGATCTATTTATAGACCCATTGGCATGTATTGTAATTAAGGTAAGAAAAGGATTTCTTCCAATTGTAGGATCTTGGTTAGCAGGTGTGCAAGGCCACATTTAAAGATCTACATGTGTATGTAAGGTCTATTGAGTTGCAAGTTGTTGAAATCTTATGGGAGATCTACTTGAAGTACTTTGAGTACTTGTATACTGGTAGGGTTATTACTGACTGGTTGGAGGTGAACACTAATTCTGTGTGTGAGTTGTGTGTTGGGACCATTTTTGGGAGGAGAGTGAACTCTTGAGAAGAATTACTATACACTTGGTGTGGGAAGCCTGAAAGGTGTGGAAGAGTGTGGCATCTTTTCATTGTATTCTTTTCTGGATGAGTATTAATACAGTTTGTGTTGTCTCTAATATTCTATGTCATTTGTGAATTCTAGTTACTTATTGCTTCTGGTTAATTCCACATGTTTAATTGCTAATACAAGGTAATCATATTGTGCTCTTTCTGAGGAGCAAGATCCTAACAAGTGGGATCAGAGTTGTTTGTTGTTCTTGATTCCCCATCAACTGGTATCAGAGCTTTTGGTTAGGTTACTAACAGGTTGGATTAGATCTGGTTAGTGTGTGTTGATTACAGGGTACTCATAGGGGTTTCTGTTTGAGTGGGAGTATAGCAATGGTAGAAGAAAGTAAGCTACGAATGGAGAAGTTTAATGGAAAGAACTATCAATTATGGAGGATGTAGATTGAAGATTATCTGTATCAGAAAGATTTGTACTTACCGTTGGGTGGGGTTGATTGCAAGCCTTGAGATATGAAGGATGAAGAATGGGAGGTTCTTGATCGGAAGGCTTTGGGATATATAAGGTTGAGCCTTGCATCATCTATGATTTCCAACTTATCTTAGGCTAAGACAATGGTAGAGTTGATGGAATCTTTGGCAAATTTATATGAAAAACCCTTAGCTTCAAATAAGGTATTTCTTATGAAGCAATTATTTAATTTGCAAATGTTGGAAGGTGGATCTATTCATAGTCATCTTAGTGATTTCCATGGTTTGGTAAACCAATTAAATTTAGTCAATATTGTATTTGATGATGAAATTAAGGCTCTCTTAATCTTATGCTCATTACCTGAAAGTTGGGAGAGTTTGGTAATGGCAGCTAGTAATACTGCGTCTGCTTCAAAAATCTTAAAAGTGGATGATGTTGTGAGTGTAATATTGAATGAATAAATTTTTAGGAAAAGCACAGGTGAATCATCAGGAAATGCTTTGAGTGTGGAAAATAGGGGAAGGAAAAGAGAGAAGATCGAGCATGGGAGATCAAGGTCAAAGATAGGTAGGAGATCCAAATCCAGGTATGGTAGAATAACCTGCTAGAAATGTGGAAAGCAAGGGCACTTAAAGAGAGATTGTAGGTCAGATGAAGATCAGCATGAAGAACATGAAGAAGCAGGTGATGCAGGTATTGTTGCACAAGATGCTCTGGTATGTTCTTTGGATAAAGTAGAATCTTAGGTTTTAGATTCTGGTGCCTCTTTTCATGCATCCCCAAATAGGGAAGTTTTTCATGAGTATGTCTAGGGAGACTTTGGAGAAATTTATTTAGGGGATGGTAAGCCTTGTCAAATGGTTAGCAAAGGGAAAGTGAAGCTGAAATTGCAGACAGGGAACACATGGGTGTTGAAGGAGGTCATGCATGTCCCAGTTCTGAAGTGGAATTTGATTTTTGTTAGAAAGTTGGGTGATGAGGGTTGCACAGTAACTCTCACAGTAGACTCTTGGAAGGTTACCAAGGGTGCACTTATTGTAGCAAGAGGTAAGAAAGTAGGTACGCTTTATCTATCTACTTGTATTACTGATTCTCTTTCTGGGTTATCTACTTCAGCTATAGATTTGAAGATGTGACTTAATAGGCTTGGTCATATGAATAAGAAGGAGATGCATGTTCTTGAGTCAAAGGGTATGCTTTCAGATTTGAAAAGCATGAATCGATATTTTTGTATGCAGAAGAAGAAGGTAACATTTCTTGAGAAATTTGATGTTCGTGACAAGAGCAAGAAAGCCTTGGTTTTTAAGGAGAAGATGACAGACAGAGATAAGTCAGAGGGGCTAAAGAATTCTGAGTAGAGTAAGGGTGATTTGGACAAGGGTTTGATCCAAAAGGAGCTCGCGAGTAAAAGTCATCGCTCACAAGTAAAACATAGAGATCGATGTCAATTAGAAAATTGGCATCGACATCCAGACAAGGATCGACATCAACTATGTGCAGCTCGACGTCGGTGACTCAAGATAGATAAACATCAGCATCGGCCAGGGGGAACCAACGTCGGTAATGAGGCAGTCACATGGAACTGACATCAGTTGGGTGCAGACTGAGATGTGACTGGCATCGGTCACTGAGATGGATTTCGGGTGGACATCAAGCTGTCAAGGAGTCTCAAGCACCCATATGGAGGACTTAAAGGGTAAGTAAGCCTCAAATTCATCATTTTCTTTCTTTACACTACTTGTTGCTCACTGACGGTCAAGAACTAGGAAGTTATTAAAGAAGCAGAGCAGGTAAATCTAGGAAATAGTGGGAGTATGGCATGGATGAAGGATGTGATTCCTTGGAGAAAAACCAAATAGGAGTTTTTTGGTGGAGTGTCCAGCTAGAAGGAAGCACTGAGAGACGAATGGATGTTTAGGATAAAGAAGAGCAAAAATGGACACGTGAGACAGAAGGCCAGGGTATATGGTCTTGAATAAGCTGCAGAACAATGGAGGTTTGACCATTGTGTTTCTCTTTACCAGGTTGGATAATATTAGCTACATTATCCTATTTCTATATGTTGTGCTTGTAGTAGGGTCACATATGCAAGTAATTGCTAAACTAAAGGTAAAGCTAGTTCAGAGGTGTGTATGAGGAATCTGGGAGCATCAAGATTCTTTGGCATGAGTGTGTTCTAGGGACATGGAAGGTCACAGGTTGATTTTGTCTCTGGATGATTGTGTGAAACCAGTTAGCATGCTGATGGTTGGACAATTTTATGAACATTGTCTTGATTCACATAATGAGGTTAAGTGCATGGTATGTACTAGACCTGAGTTTTCCCAAACAGTGGGAGTTGTCACAAGTTTGGAGCCAATCTGGGAAAGAAGCATTGGAGGGCAGTTCAGTGGATTCTTAGAGGGACCAGCAGCAGGTGCACATGCTATGCAGGGTCAAGTTATTTTCTACATGGGTTTGTAGATGCAGATGTGGCAGGTGTTTTGATGATAGGAGGTGCACCATAGGATTTGTGGTGGTTGGTCTTCAAGAGTGATCTTGAAGAGGGATACAAATCCAAGGGAATAAACTAAATGATGTATAGGTATAGGTACAGTTGCAATTTTTTATCTCCAAGTGGGAGATTATTAGGTTGTGGAGCTAAAAGATTCAACTGTTGTAGACATGGAGGTTGCTGAGTTCCAGGGATACCGGCATCGACAGTGTGATTGATGTGGGTTAGGGGTGAACAAAAGGGCAACCGGCATCGGTAGGAGGTCAGCCGACATCAGTCATCTCTAGGCAGACAGGGACTGACGTCGATCACCTGTGGCAGTTCCAGAACTATTTGTTGCACGAACAGTTAGTTCATTGAACCGAGTGTTTACATGTAAAGGGCTATTTTTGGTCTTGAGTTGCGTGTCTAATTATTGTAAATTAGAAGTCTAAGTTATTATTTAAGTGTGGGATCTATTTATAGACCCATTGGCATGTATTGTAATTAAGGCAAGAAAAGGATTTCTTCCAGTTGTAGGATCTTGGTTAGCAGGTGTGCAAAGCCACGTTTGAAGATCTACATGTGTAAGTAAGGTCTGTTGAGTTGCAGGTTGTTGCAAGCTTATGGGATATCTACTTGAATTACTTTGAGTACTTGTGTACTGGTAGGGTTATTACTGACTGGTTGGAGGTGAACACCAATTCTGTGTGTGAGTTGTGTGTTGGGACCATTTTTGGTAGGAGAGTGAACTCTTGAGAAGAATTACTATACACTTGGTGTGGGAAGCCTGAAAGGTGTGGAAGAGTGGCGTCTCTTCATTGTATTCTTTTCTGGATGAGTATTAATATAGTTTGTGTTGTCTCTAATATTCTATGTCATTTGTGAATTCTAGTTACTTATTGCTTCTGGTTAATTCCGCATGTTTAATTGCTAATACAAGGTAATCATATTGTGCTCTTTTTGAGGAGCAAGATCCTAACAAGTGGGATTAGAGTTGTTTGTTGTTATTAATTCCCCATAGATAGATAGATAGATAGAGAGAGAGAGAGAGAGAGAGAGAGAGAGAGAGAGAGAGAGAGAGAGAGAGAGAGAGAGAGAGAGAGAGAGAGAGAGAGAGAGAGAGAGAGAGAGAGAGAGAAGGTTTACATGAAATAAAAGTATCACTAATAATATATTCACTTAGAAGTGCATGACTAATTTGTTCATTTGGTGTATTGTGCATAGGAGCATGAGGTGAAAAGTACCTTTCTTATTTATCAAAATTAATTTTTTTTGGAGAGGGAATAAAAGAGATAGGTATGAGAGAATAAGATGCATCTAATTTTACTTCACTATCACTATCACATATATCATCATATTCTTAATTAAAATAATAGTAATTATCTTTATTGTAAATGAAATCATTTTTCATAGTTTTAGCTAATGTGCAATTTTGCAATTTTGTCCATTCATTATCATAATTATGAGAAAATTTTAAAAAATGATATATGGGATGAGAGGAAAGAAGTTCCTTAATGGCCATTTTAATTATTTCACCAAAGACAATATTAAAAGGTACTATTAAGAAAATAAATGCAAAAATTACTATGAACATAGTAATTTTGAAAATATTCTTGGCAATTCAAATAATGTGCAAAAATTCCAAAATATTTTTATAAATATTGAAAGGAAGGAAGGCTTGGGGTGTTAGGACCTATTTGGAAATATAGGATTTTGAGCTAATATTTTATAATTTTTGAAAACTATGCAATAATTTAAATTATAAAAATAATTTTGATTAGGATAAATGCAAAAAAAGTTATACAAAAATTAGAAATTAGATATTAAATTTTTTCATAAAATAACTATGGATATTGAGATTTTGAAATTATTTTTGACATTCAAAACAATTTTAAAAAATTACAAAATATTTTTATAAAAATTATAAGGGAGGGAGGCTTAGGGTTTGAGGACCTAGTTTTGAAATCTAGGGTTTTGAGCTAGGGTTTTAGAATTTTTGAAAATTATGGAATAATTTTAACTCTAAAACAATATCTAAATAAAATTAATGCATGAAAATTTATATAGAAAATAATAAATTTGAATTTGAATTTTTGTACAAAATATGAAGGAAAAACCCTAAGGGTACATAGCGTTTTCAGTTTGTTCAAAGTAAGTTGGGTTCACCAAATGTTTTATTATTTTTGAGAAACTAGTCTTTAGTTCCTAAACAATAAAAGGTTTGGAGTAAGGGGAAAAATCTTGTTTAATATGGCAAAATATAGAGTTTTATCTAATAATTTACATGAGGAAGAGAAATGAACTTAACAAAAAATAGACTAAAACAAATGATTTAGGAGCTATAAATTGAGGTGGAGAACTAGGACACTATCATGATTCTAAATCTGGTCTTCATTTTATGATTGGATAGGAGCACTGAAAGAGGACAAGAGTGGCACTGACACTATATTCCACCTTTGTTACTTTTTTCTAGGAGATCTGACCTTTCTGGGTTTTATCTATTGCCTTAGTGTGATCCTATGTACAAAATTTTAGAATTTGAAAGTCAACAGAGCTCACCATAGATATGTTTCAATATCAAAACCTTATGTCTATCTACACTCATGCAAACAACAAATTCATCAAAAGCAAAAGGGGGAAAAACTGGGTTGGGGGAAGAATGATCACATGATCTAGAACCCCTGCTATCCTAATCACTACCTACATTAACCCTCAAGCTAGGGTCTTAGATCAAATATAGTTCTCCCTTAGGGAACATGCATAATCAACATGCATGGTAGATTTAAGAATGACTTTCACCTAGGCCTTTCCTTGATCAAACATGCAAGTCTATGTGTGAAGCAGAATGCTGAGCTATACTATTGACTGATTTTTATTATCTAATGTGCTAATGTAGTAAGTGCTAGATATAAAATGACTTGTGTATTCCTTTATATGGAGATTTTTAATTTTTAATTTTGGATCTTTTATCACATTTGGCAGACATTGAAAAACTTAAGTTTGAAGCTAAAAAAGGGGTTGGGACCTATTAAGTGAAGGAAAATAACCTTTGGAGCTCAAAATGACCTTGGATAGGAGCACTAGAAATGGACACTAGTGGCACCAGTGTTATAGTCCAATTTGGGTGCTATTATCCTTAACTCATGGGGCCTGGGGGGATGGAAAGACCATAGAAAACATGATTGGCTGAAGTGAAATGACTGTTTAAAAGGCTTAGGATGATAGGGAATAAGAAAAAAGGTGACTCAAGTATGAAACAAGATCAAGATGAGTAAAAAAAAAGACATGGATAAATGTGAATAAAGATCATATTATCTATTCAGAGTCTCCTATGAAAGGAATGTGAAGAGATAAGATATGTGTGGTTACTTGACTTATTTAAGGTGTATACAAATTGCCAAAGGTTATCACTAGACTCATCATCCTTCATCAAAGATGGAATTGGTGCATCTTTATTATGCAAGCAATAAACACCAAGTCAATTTTATTCAATTATCTTATAAGGATCATATTCATGTGATTTATAGGCCCACACATTAAGCAATAAATATATAATCCCATCTAAAGGATATTCAACTTTTTCTACACTATCTTCTATGACCTCATCTGAGATAAAATTAGTGTTCATAATACTTGGCATATATGGCTCCAAATAGAACCATGTAATAGGTTTAGAATGTATGGTTACCTTATTACCATACCTATTCCTAAATTTTAAATATGTCCAATCATCTAATAAATATCCTCCAATCTTTGAGGTAATGTCCTTTAATAGGCACATGGCAAAATAGGGAAGTAAGTCCACCATGACTACATCCTACTTAATGGTAGCATTGGGACAAACATGAAGTGTCAGATTTAGATATTTAATGATGTCTACTATATTTGTAAGTGAACCATCCAATTACAATACCCCTTTAGTTTATAGTTCATAGACAAGACCAAGCTTGTTTTCAATTTACTTAGGCATGACAATGCTACTAGATCCATTGTCCACCATATAATTATGAACTAAACAGTCACCAACTATTAAAGAGAGGTATAAGGAAGGAATTTTTATTGAATTTACCTTATATTTTTCCCATTTTTCCATATTGTGTACCTACTAATCTTGCTACTTGATTGGTTGGTCTGAGTTAGCTAAGACAACTCCTTGTTTCTCAACTAGTTCTAGAGACACCTTGAGAGCTGAAAGCTCTTGGATGAGCATGTCCTTTTGTCCTAAAATAGTAAGGGAATCCCATATGCTAATGATAAAATTGTTTTTCTTCATCTAATCCACTATGTTAAGAGAATATTCACTAACCTTTGGTTGTACCTTTTGAACCATTGGTTGTTCATGAACTAGAGATATTTGAGGGACCTTCCCAACTTATGAATTCTAGTTTTTATATGTTATAGGGGTAACAATTTGATCATTGGTACTCTTGGAAACAACATTATGAGCACTAGAAACACTAATCACATCTTGAGCCTCATAAATGGTTCTTCTTTTAGATCTAGTTATAACTGTAACTTGATCACTTGAGCTTCTAGTCTCACCACCATGGTTGAAAGTAACATAATCATCCATTTGCCAAATTACATTAATGGCATTATGCTATCCTTGAAATTTTTAAGCCTCTCCTTGGGGTACCAAATTTTCGTCTAGATAATGACCTCTTTGAAGATAAAACTCTTCTTGAGTCATTTTTGGCATAGTAATACCTTGAATATCATGGGGGTTGGAGGGCTGCCAATTTGAGTCACGCATCAAATTATTTTGAGGAGGTGTGGGAAAAATATATTTTGAACTTGTTGGTACATTAGGGTTAAGAGATACATATGGCTTAAATATAAATATGGCTCCTTATGATTGGTAAGGTTTTCTATTTTCCCTAAATCCTTGATAAGGGGGTCTTTGATCTTTGAAACGCTGATAGGAGGTCTGATTGTGTTGTTGATAAGACTACACTTAGATTGCTATCTTTTGAGTTGAACTATTTCATTCCCAAAATATTGTAATAGACTTTTCAATTCTTCAATATCAATAACATGACTAAAATAGGCTACAACTTGAGTCTTAGGAGATGGGTTAGGATCTATAGATGGGATTTGAGGAACTTGAGGGGGTGGAAAATATTGCAACTTTGGGGATATAGGAATTTGAGGCCTAGGAGAAATCTTACCAGCTTGTATCAAACTATTTTTTACTCTTATGGCAATCTCATAAGCATTTGGTAAGGTATTACCACCCATGGAATATATCATCACACTAAATTTAGAATTAAGGGCTCTAAAATAATACAAAAGGCATATTCAAAGGATTGTCTAATCAAGGCAGGTATTCTAGTGCATGTCTTTTAAAATCTGAGGTTAAAATTAGATATGAATTCATGAGGAGATCTCTTTATGTTACTTAATGGTTCAACTAAGGATAGGTGGTCAGACTTGTCCTCAAATTATATGAACAAGGCTTCTCCTAACTTATCTTAGGTAGTAATGGAATTTAAAGGAAGATTTATATAGTACTCCAATGCTTTTCCCTTGAAATAAGTAACAAACAATCTTATAACAACATTATCTTCAAAAACATTGTGGATGGAGTAAAGGTTGACAACATATTGGATTTAATCAATAGATGTTGTTTGATGTTCTCTAAAAAATAATGGGATGATTTTAAGAGTAGACACATGAATATCATCATACTAGGCTAAGTTTAATGGGCTACCTCTATTGAATAGAACAAATACTTTATTTTTGATAGCCACTTGGGTAGTTGGGATTGTACTACTTAAGGAAATGGGATGACCAAGGGATGCATATTTCCTTTGAGGATAAGGCCTTGTCCTACTAAATCTTGATATCTTATATGTAACAACATGTAGCTCAATGAATTTAAGGGGATTACCTTTACTAGCTGACCTTATAGTGACCTTTGGCATGAGAATGTTGTCTAGATAATGCTATGAACTCTGCAACTTTAAATATATTTATCCCTTAATGATGATGAATTCATTTGCCACTGTATATGCTATTACTTAGCTCCAACATCCATTTTTTTAAAGAAAATGGGTCCCACTAGGCGTGTCAGAACTATTGATGGTCTAGATTACATCCTAGCTAAGAAGGTGATTATTCAAGTCCTCTTTCTCAAACCTAGTCCAACATGGGACTGACCTTAGGCTATGGGTCACCTAAACTTGGGTTATACCTCTAGAGAAGTCTAAATTCCTTTTGGATCTATCACCTATATTAAGCCTAAACTAGTCTCTTACTTGGAAAAAGGGAAAGAGATTGACAATAATCTATGAAAGTATATAGAAATGAGGTGATGCACCAAATGTTTGATCCTCATAATTTCACAAGACACACTAGAGGACACTTTCAAGACTACTAGACATCACTTAATTTTATCTTTTATTAGTTTTCACATAAGTGTTTCATAACAAGGCATGGACTAGTTGTCAACTTGGCATAGGAAGGCAATTATCTACTTCCACACTGACCAACAAACTATGTATGCATTTGGAATGACCTATGGGAGATATGAAAACACTTCATGAAGGTTAAAAAACTTAGATAGAGGAAAGGAAACCATATTCACTTAACTAGATCAATGAATTATTAAGACACACTTTAACTCAACTTGCACAATGAAGGAATTCAATTTTTATTGTATCAAAGAGGTGTTACAGTGCAAATCTTGGTAGAGTCTAGTCATGCCAAAAAGAGGGATCCATTTTAGGGCTTATATATATATATATATATATATATATATATATATATATATATATATATATATATATATATATATATATATTATAAGGGATTAAAAATATGGGGAAGGATGCCTAAAAGAATGGAGAAGGGGTCATCATGATCAAGATTTTTGATCATCCCACCTTGATTCAAATTAGAAAAGATTATTATGCCATGACCACTTCTAGAAAATGGGTACAACAACCATATTAATCCTTTTCAACATGTTTCTATCCTACATGATGCTCCTTATAGTTACAATGATGGAATTAAATTGTTATCAATCTTCTTCCAGTGTTGATGCCATTACAACAACTTAATCAATTTGTTTTGATCTTGGTGGCATTGATTGTTCCCACCTGGCTCCCTATTGGTTCATTTTAGCATGTAAAAAGGGTCACAATCAGCTCCAAGACCACCTTGTCAAAGGCCTATCCACACAGCTGGAGTTGGTGATGAACCATAAAAATTGATGTGTTTACCTTCATGGTTTACCCTCAAAAAAATTTGCTTTGGTTTGACTGTATTTGCTTTGATTTTTGATATTGGCCCTTCGATCTTGATTTGGGTCTCTAAGAATGTGTCACCTAACAACTCTTCATTCATCCTCAAGATCATACTATTATATATTTGACTCCTTGACCTCATGCACATCGTAGATCTACTTTGGTATGAATGGACACAAGCCTTGTATTTTTTGCTAATTGTTGTGGTTATGACAGTTGGTAGTTCCTTATTTCCTTTTGAGATTTATTGACTTGTTAAATCGTCTTTCACCATTAGATCTACCTTATAATATTTTATGTGTACTATCAATCTATCTGGGTCCACTAGTATTTTCAGTTAATGTGCACCATTATATCTCTGTTCAAGTGCCCTAGATCTTGGCACTTATCATCAATGTATTCGTGCTGACTTTATAACTTGATGCTCATCATTGATCTAGAATCTATGATTAAATTCATGTTATTGAATTGATTGGACCCAATGACATCTGTTAGATCAATGATCACCATTGGATTTGATCTAATTGAATGCCAACCATCGATCTTGGATATTTGAATTCAAATAGTTAGTTTATGGAGTTTAAACTTGATGTCCCTGTGCCTGTTTCTTTCTATATTATTAACTTTGAAGCTTTATATCTTGAGATAAAAAGCTCATCAAGATATGAATTTTTTAGAGGATTATCTAGGTATGAAGGACTTCATGTCCATGTAACCTTCTAAACCTAGGAGGATTTCTAAGTAAATTTATAAAATGTGCAACTGGATTGATGCATTCATTTTTGCATGACGTCTTGTGATAGTCTTGTTATTCTAGGATTCCTTAAGTCATTTCTTGATCATCTTTGAAGGATCATATATGTAAATAATAATTTCAAAAATACACCAAAATTATAGGGAATAATTAGGGCACAAAAGACATCATCTCAAGGTACTCTTAAGACCAACCTTGACTCACAAGGCAAACTAAAATGATATGCTAAGTTCCAAATGATGTGGTAACAATTTGACCTGTGGTGGAAAAATTGACAACAATAACCAAAGTTGGGCACAACTAGATTGTAGGGTTAAATTTAGACCTTTAAAATTAGTTTCAAGTCATTATTTTATTCATACATAGGTATTGGCTGGTTTTTATGTTAAATTGATTTGAAATTTTTAATGAAACACCTAGACTAGGGCATGACTTTATGTTTTATTAGTCTAAGATGAAAATATTAATAGGATATTAAGTGATTTTAAAAATTTAGATATATTTGGCTATATATTTTAAGTCACCTTAATTGAAAATAATTTCTATTTCTGAGCAGGTAACTTAAGGAGTGTTTGTTTCAATTATGAGCTTGTGTATAGAAATACTCTCAACATATATAAATATATATAGTTTTATCCATAATTATTTTAGGATTTGGATGAGTTTCCATAACCTATAATATGCATATATCTATTTATATAGATAATGTGAAAATATATATAGTCATTTTATTTACAAATATAACTGTGTTGAAACTGTGAGGGAACAATAAGTGGCGAATGACTATTGACTATTTACTTATTTTAGTAAAATATGAAATCCCATTTTAAATGAATACATAGAGGGATTAAGTTCCTTGTAAATATATTTTGATAAAGTAAAACTTATATAAACATTATGCTTGTATCATGAAGTGACTCCTTATCACCTGTAAGAGATTAAATGTACATATTCATTCATATATATAAATATAATCATATTCATATGGTTGACTGAATCTAGTTATGACTATATACCATTTGCTATACTAAATAAAGGTATGTTTCATTTTAAGATTTTAAATGCAACTGCATTATTAATGATAAATCTCAATTGGTATTTGAAAAAGAATTAATTGAGTAATATGGTTATATAATATGTATATATACATGATACTTAGGAATATTGACAAAATATTATTCCAATATGAGTATACCATATACACTTGCATTACCAGTTCGATTTATGAGAATGAAATGTAGCTATAATAATTAAGGTAAACCTTTGATGGGTATTGGAAATAGAATTTAATATAGTTGTATATTTGTATATGCATATATAAACATGTACATGATACTCATGAATTGTATACCTAATACTATCCTAAATTGAGTATGCTATATGCTTATATGCATATATAGATGGATAATTAATATGTTCACTTGAATTATGAAGATAAATTTAAATATGAACTTAATGGATTTGAGGAACCTTTTTAATTATGTATTATTTGAGAATAAATACAAACCATATTACTATTATTTAGTAATTGAATAAGCTTATTGTTGTACTTTTGATATATGGAAATAAAGTTATAAGGTGGTAAATAATGTTATATGGATGAATAATATTAAGTAAATATTTGCATGTAAATAATTTAGTGAGATTTAAGTATGATTCTAGTTTTACCTAAATGGTATAACTATTTTAAATTTGTTTATATAACTGATTTTATTATGTTATAAATAAATTAGATGTTTGGAGATTTTATGTTGCATTTGATGGACTAATGCTAGTATTAGAGACTTTCTTGTGTTA
Organism: Torreya grandis; assembly: GCA_037957365.1. NCBI lineage: Eukaryota > Viridiplantae > Streptophyta > Pinopsida > Cupressales > Taxaceae > Torreya > Torreya grandis. Next base: position 1,275,298 of record JARHVA010003720.1, read on the forward strand.
TCACATAATATAGCTACTAGTAAGGAAAAACTCATTTTTGAAATCTACTAGTTTTAATATTATTAAATCTATGAACCAATTTGGTATTAATGACCCTAAATAAGTGAGTGAGATAGATTCCACTTTTTTAATTAGTGTCACTAATTCATAGATAAGGTGTAATCCGATTGAGTGGTGTGTATGAAATTGACTGATCCTTAAGTTCAAATAACTATTTTTTTTGCCAAAGTAGTGTTTATGATTAAACATTATAATTTCATCTGTTTGATTTAGTTTACATGTTTTATATTATATCATGTTAGAAGGAGTTTCTTTATGATATATTGCATGTAATAATTATGTTACAACACATGGGTTCTAGTTGTCACTCTTGATTTCTGCACTATCATTATCTACCCATATATGAAGGGAGGGACATTCACTAGTTTGGATATTGTGTGAGGGATCAATGGTCCAAGGTTAATGTGGAAAATCACTCAGATGATGTTCTCCCTCCCCTCAACAATACATCACTAATGACTACATTCATGATTACCTATGGATGATTCAAGTTCGTTGAGACTCATATGATCCATAGAGAATTGTAACATTGTAAATTATTATTAAACGATGTATTATTTTGAAACTATACTATTTTGTATATTTAATTATTATAGTAGTTGGATGTAACATTATATCAATAGTGGCTGAATTTGAAAAAATATTTTTATGAAATAAATGTAGTATTCATTTTTATAATCAATGTTGTACTTGATCTTGTGATAATTTTAGCTCTTGACCTTATTTTTGGTTAGCTTAAAACTAATGTATTTAGTTAAAGATCACTATGTTATAGTTTCATGTGATGAAATCTTAGTATTGAATTTGTGTAAATATTTTAAATTTTTTTTACCTTATTCTAGTAAAACTTGGTGGGGTTTTTACATTAGGGTATCAGATATGAGGCTTAAAATCTAGGACTTAATAAGTCTAATAACACAAACATATTATCCTATTACCTAGGAAGTACAATGGTTCATGTTAGACTTGGAGGTGAGAGTATTTCAAACACCAACCCTCTAGTGTATCCAAATCAATTTTCCACTGATCAAGTTACAAATTTGGATCAGATCCTCTAGCCATGTTTAAAATTAGGGATCAAATAATGGCCTTGGAACATGAATCATGCATGGGTATATTGAATAAAATATGTAGGAAGAAACTAAAGAGCATCCCACTGAGAAAGATAATTATCAAGAGCATAGGCATAAGGAGGAGCCATAAGATGTGAGAGCTTGAATTGTTGCAGAGTTGGCATGAGATATGAAAAAGGTGAATCTACCCAAGTTTGATGGAACCATTTTGGGATATGGATATGAAACATTGATAATAGAGATGAAGTATTTCGAGATTTGAAATTAATCTAAAGTCACTAAATCAGTTTGGAGAGCATATCAACTTTTTAGAGAAGCAATAACATGGTGGGTTAATAAGAAGATTGAGATAAACCTTGACTCTATGACCACCACTTGGGAGCAATTTTTGACATTATTTAGGTCATAGTGGCTTCCTCAACTGTATTTTGACCAAAAATTGATGGATTTTTAGAACTTTAAGTAAGAAGACCTTTCTATGAATGAAAACTAGGAGCAATTCACTAAGCTCCTAAAGTATGTCCCTTAGTATTAGGTGAATGAGAAGTTTCAAATCAAGAATTTCATTATGGGATTAAAATCCCAAATTGGTTTTTAATTGGATGTGCATGGGCCATATACCATGGATCAAGTTTTTAAATAGGTAGTTAAGTAAGAACAAAAGATGAAATATCTTGCTCATGTTAAAGATAAGTGGAAAGATACTTTAGGGTCAATTAAGCCATATGTTGTATCCTATAAAATTGTTCGAGTCATACTTTATATTTGTGGGGCTCAATTTGGCTCAAATCATGTATTTATTTATAGTAATTGACTAATTGGATCAAATCATGATGATATCAAAGTTAGTTTAGCTCTAAATCATGTCCTTCTCTTGTAGTTAGGTTAAAAGGGTTTAAATCAGCCCCATTTATTTTATGATTGAATTGGTGGAATTTTTGTTTTATTTTGTTATGAATATATACATTATAATAAATATAATCATCATATGAGTATGCATTTATTATGTTGAATGTATGTGGTTGTAAATATGTTTGTATATAAGTCATATTTTTGTGATGCGATTTGGG
>JARHVA010003720.1:1282500-1345000 GCA_037957365.1 Torreya grandis
TCCATAAGTGGAAATCTATATTTATTGACATTCATTGATGGTTTTAGCTACAAGACTTGGGTCTATTTCTTGAAAAAAAAATTAGATGTGTTTGATATTTTTAAGGAGTTCAAGAAAAAATTTGAAAAGGAAAGTGGATATTATATCAAAACATTGAGAATTGATCAAGGTGGTGAATACATGTCAGATTATTTTCTAAATTTTTGCAAGGAAAATGGAATAAGAAAATAATTCACAACAAAATATACACATCAACAAAATGGAATATCACAAAGAAATAATATGATAATAATGGAAATGACATGAAGCATGATAAAACCTAAGCATTTGCCAAATGAATATTGGAATGAAGTGGTTGCATGCGTGGTATACATCTTAGACAAGTGTCCAACAAAAGTAGTGATTGATAAGATACCACAAGAAGTTTGGAGCAAGAAGAAACATAGTGTCTCACATTTGAGAGTCTTTAGATGTGTTGCATACTATTTGATACCATAAAAGTTGAGAAATAAGTTGGATGATAGAGGTGAAAAGTGAATCTTTGCGGGATATAGTGAACAATATAAGGTATACAAGTTATACAATCCAATCATAAAGAAGGTAATAATTAGTTATAATGTAAAATTTGTTAAATAAGCATAGAATGTAAACATTGACAAAACAAATATAATTATAATAGGTATACTACATGAAAATGAGATGGTAGAAGATGATACACAAGCAAATGTTCCTCAAGTTCCATAAGAAAATATTCTTACAACACCTTATAAAGTACCAAGCACTCTAAATCCATCTACTCTAGCTAGTAATAATAATAGTAAATCATCTAATCCAACACTTGCATCATTGAGATCACAATCTATAAACACTTCAAAGAAGACTCGTAGTCTATTTTTTTTTAAGAGTCACTAGAAGCTGAAAATATGGATGTATGTTCATATTTTTCATTCGTAACACAAGCTAATCCAATTTACTTTGAAGATGCAATTAAAATTGACAATTAGATTGCAATCATGGATGAAAAAATTTAGTCAATTGAAAAGAATCAAACTTGGGATCTTAAGGAAAGGATGTGATTGGAGTAAAATAGGTTTACAAAGCAAATTTTAATGAAAATGGGAAAGTTGAGAAACATTAAGCAAGACTGGTAGCTAACGATTTCACATAACAATTAGACATAGACTACAATGAAATATTTGCACCTATAGCAAGACTTGACACTGTTAGAATGGTGTTATCTATTACAACTCAAAATAGTTAGAAGGTTTTTCAAATAGATGTCAAATCAACATTCTTGGTTGGTATTTTAGAAGAGGAAGTTTATATAAAGTAGCCACCTAATTATGAAGTTTAAGGAGAAGAGCATAAAATCTACAAGATGACAAAGACCTTATATGGATTGAAACAAGCTCCTAAAACTTGGTATAGCAGAATAGATTCATATTTTGTAAATAATAGATTTAACATGTGGTAATGAAACAACTTTTTATGTCAAATTGAATGACAAAAGACAAATATTGATAGTATGTTTGTATGTTGATGACTTGATTTTTACCATAAATTTGTCAATTGAATCATTTAAGATAGCCATGAAAATTGAATTTGAGATGATTGATTCGGGACTCGTGAGATATTTTCTTGGCATAGAGGTAAATCAATCTGAGCAATGAATTTTCATATGTCAATCAAAGTATGCTAATGATTTGTTGAAAAGATTCAAGATGTTGAATGTTAATTCATCTCCTACACTAGTTGTAATAGATTTAAAACTTAGCAAGGAGGATAAAAGTTCTAGTTTTGATGCAACTTAATTCAAGAGATTAGTTGGTAGCCTCATGTTTCTAACCATCACAAGACTAGACATTATGTATGGATTTATTATTATCTCAAGAATCATGAATAATCTAAAATAATCTCATTGGAAAGCTAGAAAAATATTTGAGATACATAGCTATAACAAAGAATTTTGGGATTACATATACATCATCAAATGAATTCAAGCTGATTGGTTATACAAATAGCGATTGGAGAGGTAGCATGGACGATAAAAAAATCACTTCAGGATATGTTTTTCATCTTGTATCAGGTGCTATCTATTGGGCATCAAAGAAATAATCAATTATTATATTTTCATCAGTCAAAGTGAAATATGTTGCAGTTACATCAACAACTTGCTAGGGAGTTTAGATGAGAAGATTACTTTCAGATTTAAGGCATATTCAAGAAGAAGCTACATAAATAATTTTTGATAATAATTCAGTGATTGCATTGTCTAAAAATTATGTGTTTCATAGACGCAACAAACATATAGACACTAGATATCACTTCATTCGTGAATTGATGAACAATGGCAATATATGTCTTAAGTTTTGCAAGTATGAAGAACAACTAGCAGACATTTTTACAAATCCACTTGCAAAGAATGAGTTTGAGCATCTTAGAGAAAGCATGGGTATAACTGATTTACATGGCAATGAAGATGAAGGGGGAGTGTTGGTGGACGTACTTTTCAACTCAATTGAATATTTAATTTTTATGCCATAGCAATGCCACAGCTCAACACTCTTCATTAAAACTTCTTTATTTTCCTACGTCTATTCACATACCTCCAGCTGCATTTATCTAACTCTATTAATTCATTTTCTATCTCTTCTTCTACATGTTTCGAGAGACTTCTATGCTATGCCATTCCATACTCTATTTTATTTATATATATATATATATATATATATATATATATATATATATATATATAAAAGTCCCACCTTTTACTTTGTAACTAGTAGATAAATATATACAAGAGAATAGAGCAGTGCAGCCCTGTTGGAAAACAAGATTTGAAAATTGTATTAGCTTTGGCAATAGAAGATCAATGATAAGTAAACAATTCTGTGTTTGAATTTCTATGTTTGTGTTTAAATTGTTGTGTATTTCTTCTATTTTTCTCTGTATTTACATCCAACAACTGTTATCAGAGCTCCTAGCAACTGTTAGTTTCTTACAATTATGTGAATATGTGCATTCGAATTTGAGATGTACTCTATGTCTATTGCCGCTTCTTTTATTCATAAATTTCTCAAAATTTTGTATGGATGCGTTATTTTGGAGAGAATGTTTTAATCAGCAAACTTTGATGTCTTACATCAAGATGCAACATTTTATCATTTCTTAATGCCAAGTCGAATAAATAAAACACTGATAGGAAGATTACAACAAGGTCATTAGAATCATATGGGAGGAAAAGATAACTGGTTTTATGCCCTTATAATGTTGGCTGTGTTACATTGAAATTTTAAAAAAACATGAATTAATTAAAGAAAGAAAGAAACACACATACAAATCTGGGGTTCTCTTACAAAATTACGTATTTTATATTCTGAGCATGGATACATTATTGAATAATAATAATGTGATTCCATTTAATAGATAGTTTTCCCTTAGGTTGGAATCAATGCGGTTATGCCTTATTAGGCTGTGTGACCATAATTTCGAAAATAAGATGATGTGAAATCTGAGATTAAATTGGAGCTTTTTTTTATTTGGTTTAATTGACAGCTTAAAAAAAGAAAAGAAGAAGCAGATAATTACATTAATCTGTTTTTTTTTTTTTTTTTTTTTGGGGTTGATGATGACTTTATAAAACTCTATTATAATGTTGTACTACGATCAACATTATCTATTGTTGTCTCGCTGGACCTCTGGGATACCTACAGTACATTATTGAGTGGATAAATAATAGTTACAAGTGTTATTGGTTCCTTATTAACGTTATATAACAAGATAAATTCATGGTAGTGGTTTAAAAGCGAACAACATAATATATATTAGGTTAAATGAGTTGGATAATAAGATAGAATAATAATAACATTCTATAGTTATAAGGATATAGATTTGATTTTTATTCAAATCGCCCTTATATAGCTGGGTAATCTTTTGGACCCTTTTCTCTTATTCTTAATTGTTCGTCAAAAGCTTGAATTATGAAGTAGGTGCATTTGTTGAATAAGTAAATTTTTAGTTTTTTTCTAGAAAGGTTAAGAGATAGTGCTTCGATGTGTAATACTCTTTTAAGTTAGCTGAATGAGAGTATTTTGATAGACATGTCATAGCATTGAGTATTCTCTTATAAACATAATACGGTGAGTCCAAAATAATGATTATGAAAATAAATTTATCCTCTTTTCTTTTTTTAAAGCTATTCTTTTTCATTTGATGTTATTGTGTATGCATTTCATTCATACTCGATATATGATTCTGAATGCATTTCCAGTTCTAAGAATTTTTATTTCGTTTAATTTGGAATATATTATGTATCTTGGATTTTATTATAGGATATTTATCCATTCCTTGTGAATTAGAAAATAATTGGTAGGTTTGATGATGATTATTTTTTAATATTGAGTTAAGTATGAAAGCATAAACTGAATGAATAATATCTAACCAAATGAAGTGATTGACTATTATTTGTTAACTTCATCTTGATCCATATTATTGTTAAGGAGAGAGAGACTACCAGCTTTATGATGGGTTGTCTTATTTTTTTGAATAAGTGTAAGATAAGAATTGTTTGAAGATCGAAATAATTTAATAGAATCTAACTCTCTCATGATGAACTTTGATTGAATGGGATAATTAAAATGATGTTTAGTTTATATATCCCTCTCCTAAGAATATTGAATCACTTATTTTATAACTTGTGAATTGATGGAAATAAATCACATTTGTACTCTTCTTTTAATACGAATTACTTGGAGAATTCATCTATCATTAAATTTATACTGATAAGAAATCATATACTTATTAATTTCAGAAGATTAATGATGGTTACTTGATGTTAAGGATATGTTTAAGAAGGGATAAATATCTTACTTCTTATGTTATGTACTGCCATAGGCATATAATGTGGAAGGTTATGTTACTTGGGATAAATCTTAACACTTATCTTAAATAGTCCTTCATCCTTAGTCCAAACTATGGATTTGGCAATCAATTATGATTTTTTTATGTGGTATTCTTGTGGAACTTTTTTTTTGCTATGTGATTGATTATCATACAAGTAATTTTTTTGGGATATGAAAACATTTGGAAAAGAATAAAAATAAAAATCATCTCCCTCCTACACAAAATAAACAAATAAAAGAAGAGGAACACATATATAACTATTGAATAAAACTATGTTTGGTCATTAACATTTCCAGCCCTTGTCTAATGAAGTGGATATATATTACTATAACACCATGTGAACTACTATTGAATAAATAAAAGAATAGGAATATATATCATAACACCATGTGAATTATTATTGAATAAAATTATGATTGGTCATTAACATTTCCACCTCTCATCTAGTGAAGTGGATATATATTATTATAACAATTATTTTTTTGTTGAGATGCTCTCGAAATGTTGTAAATTAATTTTTGATATTGAAGTTTGAAATTCCCTTTCTTCACATAAAACCAAATGATGGTTTTTGAGAAAGTGAATTGTTATATAATTATTTCATGTTTGCATTAATTAGAAAAATCAATGCTTATGATTAATATACATTATACCTCTTCTATATAAAATATTCTATTGAAATTCAATGTGGAAGTTCTTTTTAAGTATTCCCATTCCTTCTCGAAGATCTCATAACCTTGCATAGAAGATCTCATAACCTTAACTTAATGTTTGAAACATTTATTATTGAAATCTGTAATTACAAAGACCTTGTGATATCTTGAGATTGAATAATGGACTATATATGATCCGATACTAAACTTATATCTTATAAACAAGATAGTCCCCTTAGCTAAATCAATAAATAAGTGGTGGATATATTCAATTGTCTTTGTCCCACTTTATAAGAGCTCTCACCTTGTCAATCGGAAGAAACTTATTATCCCCTTTTGGTACCAATTTGACGTTTGGAATAATTACTTGGGGGTTATGTTGAACTGATAACCATATGCAATAAATTGTGTTTGATAATCTTTATGTTATAAATATGTGTTTGATAATTCTTATCATAGGCTTAAGCAGTTGTAAAGATTAGTTGTGTAATTGGTAGCCTCTCTTTTAAGGTGAACAAGCTAGCCTTGATTTGGTAACATTATAATAAGATGTGTGGTATCAAGGATTATAGTTTTTATATTGAGAATAATTTCTTTATGGTCGTATTTAGAAATAACTGTTAAGTTCTTTATTTCACCTTTGTACTATATATTGTTTTATTATGATAATTTTTTCTACATGACTTTATCATTAAATAACTATACAATCTCTTGACACTAAATTCATTATCTAATCATTTAGTGCATAGATTGTTCTCACTCCTCCTTGTTAGAAACTAGAAACTCTTGATACAAGATATCTGATCTAAGGCATTAGATATCTTAGAGACTCATTTTATTACCCTTGAGAGAAGAGAAAGATGATCTTTAAGGATTTCATCTTAAAATAATTTATTATGGGTTAATTGGGGTAATGGTGGTTATCTTCCCTTGGGTTTTCCTTGATGTTGTGTAGGGATTAAATGACTATAAATATTAGGATAATTGTGGATTAGCCCCATTGTGTGGTTATTCTTAAAGATCCTTCTTACATCTATAGAACTTGAGTAATCTTATCTTTTACTCAAAATTACTCCTATTAATAACCTTAGCTATGGATTGTATCATAGCCAAATATTGAGACTCATTCCATTTGTAACCATATTTTTCTTTGAAAGAATGTATTAAGCAAAAAAAAATTTGGTTGTGTTTGTGATGAGGTGTGTTATGTGGGTTATTTACAAATAAAACCTCATAAAATGTGAGGGGTGCTACAGGCCCTAAAGGGTCTACCATGAGGTGGTCCTTGTGTAGATGGTGCATTTTCATCTTTTTAGTGTTTACATCCTATATACTATTCTTAATTGAATTGTGAGAACGTTTGCTTCAACCCAAAATTATATTGAATTAAAATTGAAAAATAAAAAGAAATAAAATGTATTCCATAATTGAGTCAGATCACATGTGAATTCATTGTTCTTCAATAACACACAACAGATCATATAATAGTCCATAACATATGACATATTGATAATTTAATTTTACTTATAATAAAATTATAATTTTAGTTAAAAATATTTATAAAAACATCAACAATTCACAATAAAAAAAAAAAAATGCCACAACTTACTCAAAAATATATAATATCCTCATATAAAAATCATTAATCTATTATTATTTAGTGGAGACAATACTATATCCTTTAATTTCCATTAAAAATTTAACCAAAAAAAAAAATCAAAATGAATTCCATAATAAAAATCATAGTCCTTGAGACTTTCTATTAAAAATTTCTTTTGTATATAAAAGAATGATTTGAATATATATGTAAAGAATTAAAACATTCGCTTTACAAAAATAAAGCTAAATAAGATAATTTGAAAACCACTACAATGCAAAAATTTGAAAGTAAGTTCAACATAAAACACAAACGACTTTATAAAGATAATCAGAACTTTTTATTTTTATTTTTTTTTAAAACTAAATTTGAAAGTAGTTGTGGTTTGAAAAACTTTTACAAGGCTGAATAAATAAATAAATAATTATTTTATATTATTAAAAAAAAAAGCTTTTATCAAAAGTAGAAAAGATATACAACTTAAGATGAAAAAATAAATAAATAAAGATTATACTTTGATAAAACCTCTCAAAACATTTATATACACCTATATAAATGAGTACCATTCCAAAACTAAACCAGCAATTTACTCTTTCCTCCCATTAAATCATTATATTTAAGATTTAAAATTTTAAAAAAATCCTACTGTCCTTGTTCAAAATGTCATATACTTAAGGTTTGATTTTATATCTTAAAAATATATGAAACGAAAGTGGGTTTTACAAAATCTCCACAAACTTAAAATCTAAACCCAAATAGATTGTATGAAATAAAACATGAAAGATGATTTATATGAAAAATGGATTGAATTATTCAACTTTGACTTTTAAATATTGAATAATATATTTCAATGGACAACACATTATCTTACAATAGCAACCATTTATATTGGGCTCAAAAAACATCACACTAGATTCTGAGAGAAAGCTTCGAAGTATAAGATTATAATGTTCCATTTTCATATGAAAGTGACAAAAAAAAATCTTAATTTATAATCACATCAAAACATTCATCAAGTATGCAGTCTGAATAAAAACATTGAAAATTCATTGTTTTAAAGATATCAAAACTCCATTTCAAGAGAAAAAAATATAGCAATTTATAAAAACTGAAATTGCATAAAAAAGAACCAAACCAAAAGTTATAAAGAATACTATGTTTCATTTCACTATCCACAAAACTGAAATTTTATGTAAATGAATGAAGAACCTCTCTAAGTATCTACATAGCTGAACCAGCTTAAAAGGAAATGAAAACCAGCTTAAACCATACCCATGAAATCTTGTCATTAGGTTCCCGAGAAGAAATTAAAATAATATTGAGAGAACCATTCTATCAATATCTATTCGCCAAATATAATATGCGTCACTTAATTAGTCAACTAATGAATAAAATAAAGAAACAGCCTTATTTCTGTGATAAATAAACTCATAACAACCACATTATAAATACCATTTATTATTTGAATTTATGTATTTCGTAGTGAAAACTGATTTGAAATATTACGGTTACCAATCCATTATTACTAAACCATAATTTGTTTGTCAAAATATTTAAAACCATTTGATAAACCTTTCAAAATTAACAAGAGGAGTGTATATTCATACGTGTAAATTCCATGCACATAGAACTAAAACACATCTTAAACCATGTATAAAAAGTATTCTAGGGCATTGCTACGCTATGTGCTTGTTTACAAGATAAAAATGAGCTCATAAGGAAAAAACTAATAGATTCTTCGCTACGCTTACTAATCCAAGGAAATATTCAATGCCAAGATAGAGGCACATTTAGTGGAGTTTATATTCTCATTAGTAATAAAACGTCTTGCATTATCAACTTGGAATTTGAAACTTCAGAAAGTACGAAAGACACTATCAACACCTTTTGTAAAATATATTTGAAACATTAACAATGCAAACAAAAATAATGCCAAGACTTTAATATAGAATTATTATCTTTCAAATGTTTATTCACTTATTTACGAAATTCTCAACATGGTCCTTATCACTTTACCTTTAACCACTACGAAAATCTTTTTATTTTGAACAATATAATGGGAATACATTACTTGAAAATTCCACCATTTCCAAAGATATTCAGAATGAGACATTTGAGAAAAATTTGCTAAAATCATGCTACTGATATTATATTCAAAGGAGAAAAACTATACTAGGATTTAGTATTTTAGTTGATATTATATTCAAAAGAGAAAAACTATACTAGTATTTAGTATTTTAGTTCACAGTGACACTCGTATCATATTAATAAAAATAAAAAGATAATTGCACAAAATTTTTCATTGTTCATAGTTAATGACATGTGTAATTTGAATAAGTCACACAATGGAAAATACATACAAAATAGTTACTAAATATCACTATTTGAAAATTAAGTATAATAATATTTATGTTCATCTTGCCCATTTCTCTCTATTTTTTTGGTTAGACCTTTATTTCAAGGTGATCGGAAATACCCTATAGGAGTGTTTATAAGTTGACCTAAACACTTGTTTATTTTCTCACACTACCTTTGCCAAAATACTAGTCAACCTAAACATTTCCAAGAAACTCTCTACAAAAACAGACTCAAAGGTTATAGAATGGTTGTGGACCCAAATCCTTGACATTGAAAGGTTGCCTTTTCATTGTCATTTTTATTCTGAGACTACACTAATCTTTAGAATGCATAAACTCAGTGAAAAAGAAGGATACATTTTGGTGGAAAGACTTCAACTCTAACCATCTCATAGTGGAAGGGGTGACTCAGATTACTTTAAAACATATTCTTCTTTGGAAGACCTCGAACCCCTTGAACCAAATGAAACACCTATAGTTGAGGAGTCCTCCCTTGTGGAGACAAACCCCCTGCTATCAGTAAAATCTATAAGGGAAGCTATATAGATTGAAGCCAAATTGAAATAGTAATACCCTTGTCCCTTGATTCAAACTAAGATGCTAAGGAAGGATGGACTTTGGTACGTAGAAAGAAGAAAGGAAGTCTCAACAAAGGCCGTACCCCTCACAAAGGGCCATCTATGATAGTTAGCAATGATGAAGGCTTACAAAAGCTAGATGGTAAGTCAATGAAAGACAAATAGTTTTTGTGTTGAGTTATGGTTTTATTGAAGATGAGTGATAGTTTTGTGGATTCTTATTTTTTGGTAACTTGTATGGCTATTTTTTGGTTAAAGATTCTGGTGTGCTATATATGATCTCCAACTTTGTTATTTCTGGTATAGGCATCCCTTTGGAGCATTATTTTTTTATCTTTTTTTCTTTTGTAAAAGGCTCTAGGGCCTTTCAAAACTCACGTTAACCCTATCAAGTAAAAAATAACTTAACATAAAAATAAAGTACAAAAAGTTGATCCTTGGTAGAGTAAACAATGTTAATAAAAATGAATATAAAGCACTTTTGACATAATTTTTTTAAAGAGAGGTGTAAAGTTTTCTAATAACATTGGTGATATTACTATTTAGATTTTGAAATGAAACATGGCCTAAAACATAATAGATTTGTATATTTTCTTAGGAGTGAAACCAATTCATATCGTTTCATAAGTTGTTAAGCACAAAAACCAATGAAACATGGACTAAAACATAATAGATTTGTACATTTTCTTAGTAGTGAAACCAATTCATATTTTTTCTTAAGTTTTTAAGCATAAAAACCTTAGTTATTTTCCTGTAACAACGATGCAATGTTTAGCTCGAATGTCACATAATTGAGAAATTAAATAACATGGAAGTGAGGGATGGGTAGGTGCTTGTGAAGAAGCCTATCACAAAAAATATGTTACAAAATTATTTTTTTAAAAGTTAAAATCATTTGTTATTATTAGTAAGGAAAAAATGAAAGTATATTTAATAGTAATATTTTATTTAGAAAATGTATTTGTTGTTCATGTTTACATATTTTCTTAATTTTTCAGTGATCAATAAAATTTATAAAATATTTTCATAAATTATATTGAAAAATATGTTTGAAAATTTAAAAAACAATAAAAATAAAAAAATAAAAGAAAATAAAAAGCAATAAAATTTTCATTGTTCATGTTTAGACATAGGTCTTCTCAAGCTTTGTCCCAAAACAATTCGTATTTGATCCTATCAACTTTATTAGAAATCTTTTTCTAAAAAATAAAAATTTGTATTTTATTTTAATTTATTGAGTTTGTAATGGGCAATAGAATAGGTCGGGCAATAGATTTAACTTATTTTAGGGCCAAAATTTCATCCAATATATATTTTAAAACAAAATTAATTTTAGAAACATATTTTAATGCAATCCTAGCTTAAAATTATATCGACACAATATATTCAAAACCATAAAGAAAACATAAAAGTGGAATATTTTGTTGCGCCTTTTACAATAATACAATCAATTAAAAAGATTAAAAAAAAAATTATATGTTAATTTAATTTATTCTTATATATAATCTGTTTTATAATTGAAATCATATATATTTTTTGTGTGGACACAACTTGACTATTTTCTTGAAGGTATTACTTAAATGAATGGTTAAAAATAATTGAATAACATTTTGATAATTAAATAAATTTATTATAAAGAAAATAAAATTCATTATGAAAATTAACCTCAAAAAGAATGAAAAAAAAAAAAAAAAAATGATTTAAAAAAGGAAATTACCAAAACGTAATTGAAGTTTTAAGAACAAGGTCTGAAAAAAAAGATAAAAAATATGATTTAAAAAAAGAAATTACCAAAACGTAATTCAAGTTTTAAAAGCAAGGTCTTCAATCCATTTTTTAAAGTATTACTAGATTCTAAATTATACCTGAATCTAATTTATACCTATGCGCAGAAAAATATGGAGGATGAATGTCATAAATTAAATACCCCATTGTGTAAAAAGGCTTCTCAATAATAATTGGATCTAAAGGCATAATAGGCATGATATCTGTCCTTGATAATAATTGGCATTGCAGATAGGACCTGACTAGATGGTAGGCATATTTATTCAATATTGGATAATAATAATAATGAACACGTAATACTATATGTTGTAGTCTTTTCAGTGTAATGGACACGAAAACGACCTTCGTGGAAAATTATAATAACTTGTTTAGTCTATTCATGTGTTATAAAACATGATAAAATTACATCGCTATTTTAAAGACATGATCTTTTTTAATAAGAACTCATTTCAAGGCTTCTAACCTAACAGATATTCTATGTATTTTAGAAGGATCGTTTTTGGATTTATAAAACTAAATCATGATAATAATAATCTTGAGAAAATAAAATATTTACAATCTTACATTTTGGGCGCCTATGCCCTAGAAATTTAAGGCCCCCTATTTTATATTTTATTATTTCGTTTCTTCCTTTCATGGTTCAAAAGTGAAATTTAACCTGGAAATTTTCATTTGCAACAGGGATTACAACATTAATATCTGAAGTTTCATTTTAGCAAGATAGATTTATCAACAAAAACAACAATTAAAATACATAACAAAAACTATTTAAATAAATAAATAATGTAAGATATTTATTTTAAAGTAGAAGTAACTATTTGAAAACCTTAATTTAATTAGGATTAATAAAATTTTTATATTTAGAGATGACATGATCCAACAATTTATCTTGCGTTACTCAAAACACTGATTACTTAAGATTAATAAAAACACCGAATTTTTTACATCTTAAAAAAAAATTCACATAGATGATCAATGTGTTTATTAGATTTTACAAGAAGGTATATAAATAAACTTGAATTATAACCTCAATAAAATTATTAGAGTATATATACATATCTATTTGAAATGTGGTACTCACATTAATCAATTAAAATGCCATCTAGTTAAAATTAAAATTACCTCTTTGGGTAGTAAATCTGGTATTGTGTCTATGTTCAAGATTCACAAAGGTCCGGTTATAAAATAAAACATCAATATAACAAGTCATGATTTCAGAAGGTGAGACTTGTTTCAGGATCAAATATATATTAAGAAAATCATAATTAGCCCCTACACTAGCACAATTGAGATCCATAAAATTAACAAAAATATAAATGGTACCATTAATTTTATGCACTGGTACTAAATTTGGTACCCAATTAAAATATCTAACTTAATAAATGACACCAAAATCTAAAATTTTGTTCAACTCCTTATTGATGGTGTCTTCCAACAAGGTGTTGAGTGTACAATATTTATATCAAATAGGTTCTATACCAAGTTTTACAATGACGTTAGGTTGTATGATTTTGGTGTTATAGCCTTTGATATATTTATAGACCAAGGAAAAATGTCTATAAAATCATTAAACAACTTGATGAACAATACATTTTATTTCATTGATGTTAGGTTGTATGATTTTGGTGTCATAGCCTTTGATATATTTATAGACCAAGGAAAAAGGTCTATAAAGTCATTGAACAATTTGATGAACAATACCTTTTATTTCATTGTACATTTTATGCTTAAAGAGACACACTTAAGATTTTATTCAATGCCTAGGTTGATAGGAATAGTCCCTCTAATTATTCACCTTGACGGTATCCCAATTATATAAACCTTGAGTTGATTTTGAGGAAAAAGATAAATTCTAAGTTAATATACCAACAAGAATTTTATTTTCACATAGCTAAAAATAATCACCATAATTTAATACATGGTCATATTTATTAGAATAGTTTTCTTCTAGGAAAAAATCAATACACTCGTCACATTAAAAAAATAGCTATGTTTGTTTCCAAATTGGAAATATAAGGTCTAAAAGCCTCAATCAACGTACGATCAACAACATGTTGATATTCACTAATAGTTGCATTAAATGGATATAAAATATGTTATGAACACAAATATTGTACTCTTTGACTATGTAAGACACAAGAAAGACTTCAAAATTTTCCATTAAGGACCAAACCTCTTAAGTTTACTTATACATGCATGTCTAGTTTGTTTTATAATTTTTAAAACCTACCTACTAACCAAATTAGAACAACCAAAAAATTCTACATGATTGATATTAAAATCAATAGCTTATTAGAAACATAGACATAAAGATTCAATTTTACTAGTATTATTTTTAATTTAAAATGAAAACTGGAAGGCATAACTAACATTTTTAGCAACATGTGAAATGAGAACTATGCCAACCACATTACCACATCAATGTGGTGTGAACTAAGACAATCAAAATAAATAGAAAATATGGTTTCTTTAGAAACTATTTGAGCATGGCTTTAATCTGGATCATCCAAAGTTAAAATATCATAATTTCCAATCCTAATTTCATAAAAATTTACAACTATTTGGATATGTTCAATAGGTTTACCATACGATTCTTCTCTATCCATCAAATCAATTTCATTTCCTACAAGAACCCAAGTTGTATCCTTACCTACAAAATCACCTATGGAGTTTCACCCATCCATTAATAATAACTTAACATATTTATCTATGTAGATAATTTATACATGACCTATGCACCTAATTCTTTCATCTTAAAAAATCGTACTATGTCACATAACGTATAAATTTTATTTTGTCTAGAATCAAATCCTATGATTTTATGATTATCTTTCTAATAAAGAATTCCAAACTAGTCAAAAATGAACTCTGGTATGATATTATTTGAATCACCTATGTCAAGAATGCAAGTATGAACATTTTTCTTAGCTATATTATTAGATATGTAAAGTTATGGAATTTAGTCAGAAATATGATCACCATATTGAGAAAGAATGTGTCCAAGATATTATTCATATTATTATTCTTGAAGGCAAAAAACATTTATAAGGTCAAAATAATTAATAAATTCATTGGGTTAGTGCACAAAGTTGGGGAGCCAAAAATTGGACACATTTTGCATTCAAATATATTTCATTATTTTCACATATTCAGTTTAAAAAAGGTGCATATGCAGCCTTGGCACATAGGTTCGCTAGTTACAAAGGTAGGACCACATACATAGTTTTAGTCTTTAGAACCGTTTGCACATTTTTAGTCTTTAGAGATGCATACACGGGTTTAGTATTTAGAGATGTGTACATGATTTTAGTCTTTAGAACTATGTACACAATTATATTCTTTAGAACTGTGTACATGGTATTATTGTTATAAAACCACATATGCATAATAACTTAGTATTAGATTGATGTACATGGTATATAAATAAAATAAACATTTAAGTATAAGTTTATATTTATATATGGACATTTAGTTTATTATACTTTAAGTCATATTCTATTTATATACTTTTAGGATGTTTGAGAGTGGTTTCAGACCTTTAGGAGCTATAATGAAAATTATAGGTTTTGGAGGATCGTATCATATTTTAGACTCACTTAGATTCCAGGGTTTTAGGGTTTCAAACTTACCCATTTTTCAAAGTTTCAAGATTTTAGGGAGACATAATAAGAGGTATGAAAGATTCATGAAGGGATGTAGGTATGATAGAATAGTTTGAGAATATCTCTCACAAAGTGCCACAAGTCAATCCCACCCCATTCCATGTGTACCCCTTAAGGTATACACTCTAGGATAAATGAATCAATGATCTCTTAATGCATATAGGAACCATATAATGCAAAAAATCATATACAATATGATTTATAGTTTTGGGATACATTTATAACAATAATCCCATGAAGAAAACACACACCTCACTTCTTTCAATCCATGGTTCATGGATATTTCTATGAGATTTTGATAAATTTAAGTATTTTTTTACTTTTTCAGTTATTATTTATTAATTGACCACCTGTATCAATTAATATCCAGTTAAAAAATCCTTCCCATTGTGATTGGACCTTATACCCTAAACCTTAAACCTTGTACCTTAAACCTTATGCCCTAAACCATAAATCGTAAATCGTAAACCCTAAACCCTAAACCAATTGGTTTAGCCTAAATTAACATCCTTTAGAGTAATAATTAAGTTCATTTCATGTGCACCTATTAAGGTATACGCTCTAGGATAAATGAATTGATGATCCCTTAATGCATACAGAAACCATATAATGCACAAAATCATATAAAATATGATTTACAATTTTGGGATACATTTATAATAATAATCCCATGGAGAAAACATAGACCTCACTTCTTTCAATCCATGGTTCATGGATATTTTAATGAGATTTTGATAAATTTAAGTATTTTTTTACTTTGTTAGTTATTCTTTATTAATCAACCACCTATATCAATTAATATCTAGTTAAAAAATCCTTGCCATTATGATTGGACCTTATACCTTAAACCCTAAACCATATACATTAAACCCTATGCCCTAAACCTTAAATCCTAAATCATAAACCATAAACCAATTGGTTTAACCCAAATTAACATCATTTAGATTAAGAATTAAGTTCATAGTGCTCAATTTGGCCCAAATCGCATAATTGATTACCCCAATTGACTAATTGGCTCAATATGTGACGACATTGGGCCTAATTGAGCCCCAAATCATATTTTATAGTCATAAATAGGTTTAATGAGCTTAAATTATCCCTAATTGCCTTTGTGATTGAACCTTATACCCTAAAACCTAAACCTTATACCCTATACCCTAAACACTAAACCCTAAACCCTAAATAAATTTATTTAGCCATAATTAGCATCCTTTAGAGTAATAATCAATTTATAGGACCTAATTTGTCATAAATTACATCACTTATTACCCTAATTTATTAATTGGCTCAAACTATGAAGACATTAGGGCCAATTGTGCCCAAACTCATATTTTATAGTCACAAATAGGTTCAACAAGCTAAAATTAGCCCTAATTTCCTTTATGATTAGACTCTATACCTTAAACCATAATCCATATAACTTAAACCCTAAGCCCCAAATTATACACTCTTTATACCGTAAACCAATCATGTCAACCCTAATAAACATCATTTAAACTAGGAATTGGGTTCACATGGCTCAATTTAGCCAAAATTACATGAATAACTTCCAAAATTATCTAATTAGCTCAATCTATAATGAAATTAGGGCTAATTGAGCCTAAAATCACATTTTGTAGACATATATAGGTTAAATGCTATGCCCCTAACCTATCACATGTATGAGGATAGGAATAGCTTACTTGTGGCTTACTTATCCCTCTTTGATGCTTTATCACATTTCTGTATGAATTAATTTGGTTAGTAGGTTGGCCTATGGAGTAACCATGGCCTAGATAGACTATATATAGGAGGTAGTGGGTAATTGTTTATCATCATATTGTGAATTCTGCTCTTATTGAAGCTTGTGGAGGTTGCCCCCTTGAAGTGGCTTGTCTATTATCATATATTATGATATATTTCAGTCATATTTTGATTTATTTCTTATATTATACTTTATTATCAAGTAATTTCATTACAAGTGGTATCAGAGATACGATTTGGGCAATCTGGTGGGCAAAACCTTGATTTTTTAAATTTGGAAATACATTAAAAAAAGTTTTGAATTTATATGAAATGTTTCTAATAGAGGTGATAAATAATTAAATTAATCTTCCATTAAAATTTTAGCTCATTTGGATCTATTTTAAAAAGTTTATCACCGTTTCATGGTTTTTCATAAAATTGCTCTATAGTGAGAAATTCAAAGAATTTTTTTGAGTTATTTACATTTTTGGAAAGATTAGAAAAATTTGTTTAGGGTTTTTTCTTTGTATTTTTTGATTTTATGCTGAAATAATTCCAAATCACTTGGTTAAATGTGGGTCAGAAGTGCTAATCAGGGTCGACATTGTAAAGCCCTTTTATGGCAGGGCCACAAACTTGAGGCCAAGGAAAGGGTGCTGAAACTCTAGGTAAAACTCATAAAAAGGAAGAGATATATTTAGAAGGGGGATATACTATATCCTTTGTACTAGGGTTATCTGACATAGATCACAAAGTGAGCCAACTTGACTATAGTGTGCAAGGCATTCAAAGTGAGGTGCTAGGCATACAATCTAATATGAAATCCATACAAGATAGTTTGGTAGATATCATGATGGATTTTAAAAATAATCAGTCAAATCATCTATCTAGGACTATTTCCCAACCCTAGTAGGGTGGTTCTCCCAACCAGTCTACTTTAAATCCAACTACATTGCCATAGAGGAACCTGTTACCAAAGGTGGATATGCACAAATTTGATGGAAAAGATCCACTCAATTAGATCAACCAAATGGATATTTTATTTTATCTACATTAGATCCTAGGTGGATAAAAGGTTACCATGTCATCCTTGTATCTTGAACATGATCAATTCATTTTGTATTGATGGTTGTGTGCTCAAAAGAAAAAGATGACTCTAAGTGTCACTTGGTCAGTTTTTACAAAGGAGCTGCAATTACACTATGGCAATAGTGTGATAGAGAATTACTTCATCAAACTGGCAAAATTGTGACAGATTGGCTCCATCAAGGATTATATTCATCATTTTTAGAACCTATCCTTACGTGTGTAGACAATTTTTGATGAGAAATTGAATGACCTATTTTTGGGTGGACTCAAGGACCACATTCAACATGAGGTACACATGTTTAATCCACTTAATATTTTTGATTCTATTATCATGGCATAGTATTAAGCTTGCTATGGGTGAGTACAATCTCAATTCTCTTATGTTTGCTATTCCCATGGGTAGCACAGACATTGTTTTAGGAGTCTAATGGCTCACAACCTTGGGTACCATTGAGATGAACTTACAGGTCCTATTCATGCACTTTCATTATAAAGGTAGGAAAATTGAACTACATGGATTATAGGCAAAATATCCACAATTGATTAGTTCACATCAGATGACCAAGATGCTAAAAAAGGGGGCAGAGGGAATTATTGCATGATTTTATTCCATAAAAGTTCAACCCACTCTATCATCTACACATCCTAATCTACAGATGATTCTTGATGACCACCCATCTATTTTTGGGGCCATGCCAAAAGGACTACCACCAAAAAGACAACATGATCATGCCATTCAACTACTTTCAGGGAGTCAACCACCAAATATCAGACCATTTAGATATCCATATGCACAGAAGAGTGAAATCAAAAAGATGGTCCATGAGATGCTAGAGGCAAGGATCATCAAGCATAGCCAAAGTGAATATTCATAACTAGTGGTCATGGTGCAGAAGAAGGATGACACATGGAGGATGTGCCCAGATTATAGGGAGCTCAACAAGTACACCATCAAAGATAAGTTTCCTATTCCAATAATTGATGATTTACTTGATGAGTTGCATGGTGCTAATTATTTCACAAAATTGGATCTTTGCTTGGGGTACCATCAAATTAGAATCAAGGATGAAGATGTTCATAAAATTGCTTTTAGAATGCATGAGGGCCATTATGATTTTTTGGTAATGCCCTTTGGTCTTACAAATGTACCATCTACTTTTTAGAGCTTGATGAACACTACTTTTAGGCCCTTTTTAAGGAATTTTGTGCTAGTTTTCTCTGACGACATATTCATTTATAGTTAGACATGAGAAGAACATCTATAACATGTGAAATAGGTGTTGATAGTTTTATAGAAGCATTAAATTTATGTGAAGCCATCCAAATGTGATTTTGGAGAATAGGAGATAGAGTACCTAGGTCACATTATTTCCCATGAAGGTGTCAAATTTGATCCCCAAAAGATCAAAGCTATAATGGAATGGCCCATGCCAAAAACTCTCAAAAACCTCTAAAGGATCCTAGGACTAATAGGTCACTACCAAAGATTTTTGAAAGGTTATGGTAGCATAATAGCTCCACTCACTACATTGCTAAAGAAGGATACCTTCTATTGGAATGATTCTACCACCAAAGCATTTGAGAAACTAAAAGTAGCTATATGCACCACTCTAATTTTGTCTACTCCAGACTTCTCAAAGACATCCACTGTTGAATGTGATGCCTCTAGATCTGGTTTGGGAGTGATACTAATGCAGGAAGGAAGACCCATTACATTTGAGATTCATTAATTCAAAGGTAAGAATATACAAAAACCTATCTATGAGAAAGAAATGATGGCTATTCTTGATGCAGTTAAATAATGGAGGCCTTATCTGATGGGTAGACACTTTAAGGTGAAAATGGATCATGATAGTCTCAAATATTTTTTAGAGCAAATATTATCATTTAAGGAACAACAAAAGTGGGTAACCAAAATGTTGGGTTATGATTTTGAAATCATCTATAATAAGGGTAAGGATAATGTAGTAACAGATGCACTATCTAGATGGGATACATCCACAGAATCATTACTTTGTGCAATGTCCATGTTACAAGCAGATTGAGTGGATGAAGCCAGGTTAGAATGGGATCAAGACAAGGATACACAGGTTCTGATTTAGAATCTCCAGCAAGGTACTTTAGCCTATGAAAAATTTGAATGGAAAGGTAATGTCCTATGGTATAAGGGTAGGTTATACTTTTGCAAAAAATTAGAGCTTAAGCATAAGATTTTTAGGGAGTTGCATGCATATCTGATTGGGGGACACTTAGGGTTCTTGAAAACTTATCACAGAATTAAGAAATAATTATTTCGGGAAGGACTAAAGGGATATGTACAAAATTTTGTGGTAGAATGCTTGATATGCCAATAGAGTAAAGGTGAGATAGTTAAGAACCTAGGTTTGTTACCAACTGTTAACAATTCCTAGTCAAAGGTGGGAGGAGGTTTCCATGGATTTCATCATAGGGTTGCCTTGTTATAAAGGTAAGAATGTTATTTTAGTCATTGTGGATAGGCTTACAAAATATGCCCATTATTGTGCTCTATCACACCCATTTTCAGCAAGTATAGTATCAACTATTTTTTTGAAAGCATTTCTAAAATTACATGGAACCCCAAAAAATAATTTTAATTGATCATGATCCTATTTTCACTAGTAATTTTTGGACTAAACTTTTTTCCTATTTGGGTACTCAGCTAGCTCATAGATAATCTTACCACCCTCAATTTGATGGACAAACAGAAGTGGTTAACAAATGTTTAGAGGGGTATCTCCATTGTTTTATATCAGATAAACATGAACATTGGGTTAAAGGGCTACCAATTACAAAAAAATGGTATAACACATATTTCCATACCTCTTCTAAAATGTATCCATTTCTAGCATTGTATGGTAACCATCCACCTTCCATCACTTCTTCATTAAAGGTGCAAACCAAGGTTTGAGATGTGGAGGAGAACATTCAGTGTCAACAAGAGGTTTTGGCTCGTTTGAGAGAGAATTTGACCTTAACACAAAACATGATGAAGAAACAAGTAGGGCAACACCATAGTGAGCAAAATTTTAAGGTGGGTGACTGTGTATTTGTACGTTTATAGCCCTACAACCAGATGTCCTTGAAGCAAAAAAACAAGGATAACAAACTTGCTCCTAATTATTATGGCCCTTATCAAGTTCTACAAAAAATTGGAAGTGTGGCTTACAAGCTCGAGTTACCTCATTCATCTCACATACACTGAGTATTTCATGTTTCCTATTTGAAGGTCATTGGATATAAAGTTTTAGCTAAGACAGAGCTCCCAAAACTAGATGAAGAAGGATGTGTCATTTTGGAACCAGAGAAGATCCTCCAAACACATACTAAGAGGTTGAGAACTAGAGAGATTAGGGAATATATGATCAAGTGGAAAAACCTAAGCAGTGAAGATGTAACTTGGGAAGGTGAAGATTTTTTGCAACAACATCTAGAGTTGTTCAACATTGAGGAGAATATTGGTTTGAAGGGGAAGGGCATGCTACACCCATAACCTATCACATGTATATGAATATGAATAGCTGATTTGTGGCTTACTTATCTCTCTTTGATGCTTTATCACAGTTCTCTATGCATTCATTTGGTTAGTAGGTTAGCCTATGGAGTAACCATGGCCTAGATAAACTATATATAGGAGGTAGTGGGTAATTTTTTATCATCATATTGTGAATTATGCTCTTATTGAAGCTTGTGGAGGTTACCCCCTCGAAGTGGCTTGACTATTATCATATATTTTGATATATTTTAGTCATATTTGGATTTATTTCTACTATTCTACTTTATTGTTGAAGTAATTTCATTACATTTAATAAGCTCAAAATATCCCCAATTCACTTTACAATTAGATCTTAAACCTAAACCTTAAATAATATGCCCTAAACCTTAAACCCTAAATCGTAAACCCTAAACCCTAAACTAATTGATTTAGCCTAGAATAACATTCTTTAGAGTAAGAATTAGGTTCACAAAGCTTAATTTAGCCCAAATCACATCACTACTCCAATTGACTAACTGGTTTAATCTATGATGACATTAGGGCTAATTGAGCCAAAAATCACATTTTATAGTCATAAATAGGTTTAATGAACTCAAATTGGCCCTAATTACCTTCATTATTAGACCCTATACCCTAAAACCTAAAACTTATACTCTATACCCTAAGTACTAAATCTTAAACCCTAAACCCTAAATAAATTGATTTATCCTTAATTAACATCTTTTATAGTAATAATTATTTTCATAGTCCTAAATTTAGCCTAGGTTTCTCACTTATTGCCTTGATTAACTAATTGGCTCAACTTGTGATTATATTGGGGCTAATTATGCCCAAAATCACATTCTATAGTCACAAATAGCTTCAACAATCTCAAACTATCCATAATTCCCTTCATGATTAGATATTATACCCTAAACCATAACCATATACCTTAAACCCTAAGCCCTCAACCTAAAAACCTAAATACTAAACTCTTTAATCCCTAAACCAATTGTTTTATCCCTAATTAACATCATTTAGACTAAGAATTAGGTTTATATGACTTAATCTGGCTAAAATCAGATCATTATTTTCCCTAATTAACTAATTGGCTCAATCTATAATGACATATGGGATAATTGATCCCAAAATCATATTTTATATTCAAAAATAGGTTGAATAAGCTTAAATTATCCACACTTGTCTTTGAAATTAGACCCTATACCCTAAACCCTATACCTTAAAACCTTATCCCTAAACATTAAACCCTAAATCCTAAATCCTAAACCCTAAACCAATTGATTTAACCTAAATTAACATCCTTTAGGGTAAAAATTTGGTTTTAAAGTTCAATTTGGTTCAAATTGCATAATTGATTACCCCAATTGACTAATTGGTTTAATATGGGATGATATTAGGGCTAATTGAGCCCAAAATCATATTTTATAGTCACAAACATGTTCAATGAGCTCAAATTGGCCCCAATTTCCTTGATTAGGCCATATACCCTAAAACCTAAATCTTATATGCTATACCCTAAGCCTTAATACCTAAACCTTGATCCCTAATTTATAAACCTAAACCCTAAATATATTGATTTATCCCTAATTAACATCCTTTAGAGTAATAATTATTTTTATAGGGCTCAATTTATCCTAAATTGCATAACATATTTCCCCAATTAACTAATTAGCTCAACCTGTGATGACATTATGGCTAATTATGTCTAAAATCACATTCTATAGTCACAAATGGGTTTAATAAGCTTAAATTTTCCCTAATTACCTTAACGTTTGAACTCTAGAACCTATACCTTAAACTACATACCTCAAACTCTAAGCCCTAAGCCCTAAGCCCTAAGCCCTAAACCCTAAATCATAAACTCTTTAAACCCTAAAATAATTATTTTATCCCCAATTAACATCATTTAGGATATGAATTAGGTTCATAAGGCTCAATTTGGCCCAAATCACATCACTAATTTCCCCAATTGACTAATGCTCAAATTTATCAAAATATAGGTAAAATATCCATGATCTATAAAATGAATGAAGTGATGCATGTGTTTTTTCTATGGGATTGTTATTAGGAATGTAACCCATAATTAGAAATCATGTTGTGTATGAATTTGTGCATAAGATAGTTTATGTATGTATTAGGGGCTCATTGATGCATTTTTCCTATAGGGTATACCTTAACAGGTGCTAAGGTAATGGGGTGGGATCGACTTGTAGCACTTTATGAGAGATATTCTCATACTATTCTATCATACCTACATCCCTTCATGCAACCTTCATACCTCCTATGATGTCTCCATAAAATATTGAAACCCTAAAACCATATAATTTAACTATGTTTGAAATATGATAGGATCTTCCAAAACCTATAATTTGAATTATATCTCTTAGAGGTCTGAAACCACTCTCAAACATCCTGAAAGAATATAAATAAAATATAACTTAAAGTATAAGAAACTAAATGTCCATATCTAAATGGACATTTAGTTTCTTATACTTTAATTTTAATTTTATTTATATAACATGCATGCCAATATAATACTAAACTATTTCACATACGTGGTTTTATAATAGCAATACCATGTACATGGTTCCAAAGACTAAAACAATGTACATGGTTCTAAAGACTAATGTCACGTTCATATTTCTAAAGACTAACATTACATACATAGTTTTAAGGACTGGTAGTAAAATATTTTGCATATGTGGTTCTTATATGTGAATTTATAAATACATGTCTTAAGGCTCAATAATGTCTTGGATTCTTGAGCATCAAGCATGGACCTGCAACACACACAACTGAGTGTGTGTTTTCTACCAATAATAATAAAATTCAACTTTGCCTATGGTAGATACTATCTATTTTATCAATGTTTTCCTTTAAAATAGTACTACAACATCGATGAATTCTCCTCTTTCTATACATACGATTTTTATTATATTTTTATTTCTTAAATGTTGTTATTTGCATTTATCGACTATGTATTTTATAGTTATATATGCCATGATTATTAATGTTCATCTTTGTTTATGTATCTTTTGATTCTTTGATCCAAATAAGAAAAAGTTTAAATGGTTTTAAACTAGACATAATTATATACACATTAAAAAAACAATTTTTTTTTTTGATGTAGTTAAGGATGGCACACGGTTGGCTATACATTTTTTATCATATTTCAGGGTATACTATCTTGTGAAATTCGTAAAAAAAATAATATTCATTAATTTATTTTAAAAAAAATATAGGTTACAAAGTATATGATCTTAATTTTATTTCCTCCAAGGGATTTAAATGGAAAGCAAATTATGCTAAAGAAATGGTGGGGTTCATGGATAACTGTCTAATATGAGTTTTCTGAAAAAAAATACCACCTTTTCAAATTTATGATGTTTGATATACTTATTTTTAACCATTTCAATTTTTTTTTTAGTAATTTAGAAAATAGACCCAAAATGATACATTTCATCTTGCTATGACATCTTCAAATTGTGAGTGTAGATATCTCAAATAATTGGTAAAAGTCAAGGTTTCCTATTTTTTAGGAAAAACATGTGCACTTAAGACCCTATTTGCCCCCCTCCCCCCCAATTTGCTACACTTACTCCATTTATATTATTTATTTTAAAAGGTAAGAAATAATCTTTAAATAAGGAATAATTTACCTTTATGTTCATCAAGTCATTAACTATGTTGTAATGTCCAAGATTTTTATTAGTTTTAACATAAATTTTAGGCCTAAAGTTAGGTTGATACTGTGAATTATTATAAAAACTAAGCAAAGGGTTTCATTCTTGATAAATTTTAGATGGATTTTTTTATAGTAGCATGGTATTAACTTACATTTATCATTAGTCGATGGTTTGGGATGGGACTGATTACTTCTAGGTTTTGATGTATTTAAATAATATTTTGGGGGAGTATTATAGGATTTATTTCTTGTTTGTACTACATAAGAATTACCAATGTCAGTTTCACCCAAATGTTCTTTGTAATTACATATATTTATGTTAACTAACAAGTTAAACTAATGAAATTATTTACCCATAAGATATTTTCAAAAATTGTGTACAAAAATATAATTTTTAGGAGTGCAATCTGGCTCACAAACATTACACTAAAAGAATTTTGATCGAGTTTTATTATTTTTAGCATTCATTACTAAATTAAAAGTTTGGTCATTCAATTTTTATTTAATGAAGATCAACTCATTTCTAAAATTATGAATAGTTTTTAAAAAAATTACATGATCTAAAGTCATTTTAATGGAAGACCTATTTTAAAACTAGTACTTTTTATTTTCTTATCATATTTAATACAAAAAATAATAGTAGCATCATATTAAGTTATATATTTTCCTTTTAAATATATTTTATATTAAATAGTAAGTTCATTGCATTAGTGTTTTCTTGACAACCTTTAAGGAAATAATCTTTTATCATAGTCGAGTGAAACATGTTATGAATTAGTAAGTCATTTAGCTCATATAAATGTGGATAGTAACAAGTTCATTAAAAGATTAAAAATAATCCTTAGGATTATTAGATAAAATTAATAAACATTGTTTAATTTATTTCCATTCTTTAAATCCCTTTAGAAGTAAAATGATGAAATCCTTGTAAGCTTTGCCTTTCAAGGTTTTAGAGAAAATCATAAGGGTTAATTTTTTATTTTGTTATGCCAAAGTAACACAGAATAATGTTATATAATATAAATTATATTCCCTTGATTTACCGATTTACCAAAAAATATTGCAAATTTAGGAATGTTAACTCCTTTTAATGAAGGAGGATAGTAAAGTTAAACTTTTCTGAGTGATGATGGCCGAAAGGGAGAAGGAAGGCATAAGGGGGAAGGAAGGCGTGAAGGGCGAGGGCGCAAGTCAAAATTATAGGGCGGTGTTAGGTTTGCAGTAGTCAGTCCAGGGCTTGAGGAATGTTAGAATGGCTATCCCCCCATAGTTTACAAGTCCCTGTGATGCAGAAGAGCCCATTGGCATGAGACTTCCCAAGGTCAATGGATGCTTGGAACGATGCAAGGAGAGGCCCAAGCTGGTTATACCAATGGACATGATTGCTGAAGACATTGAATATTATATGAATCATTCTCTGTATTGCAAGTTTTTGGGGCTTAGGACTTCACTCCATTTCTTGGAAGCATGGGCTCAGAGGACATGGTCTCCGAAAGGAGAAATGGATATCACGATGTTAGCCAATAGTTAATTTATGGTTACTTTTACCTACCTGACTGACTGTAACAGAGTCTTTGCTAGAGGCCCTTACTTTCATAACCAAGTGGGGCTGTTTATCAAGCTGTGGCATGCTAGTTTTATACCTTCAGAGGAATTGCCAAATCGTGACCTGGTGTGGGTGCGGCTACCTCACTTTTTAGTGGAATGTTGTCATGAAGATACCTTGAAAATGCTCACATTCCTCTTGGGAAGGCTAGTCAATTCTTCAATGTCAATCCTAGGGAAAAAGGTAATGACTTATGCCCACATTTGTGTTGAAATTGATCTTAGCAAGCCAATACCTGATGTTATTGAAATGAGTGTGGGACCCTTTTCTTGGGTACAATAATTGGATTATGAAACTCTTCCTTTTCACTATCATCTTTGACATGCTTATGGTCACTTGCAGTGATGGAGTCCCAAATCAAAAACCTATGAATCTCAGCCTATTTAATCTGGTTGGAACTGACAAAGGGAAGGCCCTGATTCCAGGTGAGGCACCTGAAGCTGATGGTTTTATCCTAGTTAAAGGGTGCTATAGAAGCAAGGGTCAAAAATGGTCTTTAAAGGAAAGACAGGCAGATGACTCGCTTAATAGATTTGAAATTCTAGATGACCTTAACCAACAGGAGGTGAATCTAGGGTTGATGATTTTAGATCAGCAGATTGAGGGCCTAGCCTAGGAGACCAATGTTTCAGTTGATTTAACTAAATCACATGATGCTAGGGATTGGCACATGGACATGGACCAACAAATGTTGATCTTGGAAGTTCTAACTTCCTCAGCTGTTCCCTCTAAAGAAGATGGAAATTTGTCTTTAACAAGGAAATCTGGAGAATTAGGGGTAACAAGAAGTAATAAACCTTCTCCTCATTTGGGAATTTTGCAAAAGGACCTTAAGAAGGGTGGGGGGAGAAATCGGTCAAGCTTGGTAGGAAAAAAGACCTAGAAAAGATGAAACTAATGGGAGAGACTTTGGTGGAGTTGGGGTCAGTGAAGACTTTGGATGCTCACTTTCTAAATCCTCTGAAATGATTGTACTATCCTGGAATGTAAGGGGTTTGAACAGCAGCCCTAGACAAAATGATGTTCACAACTTGATTAGAAGTCAAAGACTTGATGTCTTTTTTTCTCAAGAGACTAAGCTTTCAGTAGAAGCTATGTTTAGATTAGTGCCCAAGCTGTGGAGGCAAGGGAACTGCCAATGCATTGGGGCTACCGGATCTTTAGGGGGATTAGCTTGTCTTTGAAACCCTCACAAGATTGGCCTCATAGGATGGTTTTCTTCTAAGTTTTCCATGACTATGATTGCTTCTAGTTTTGAGATGGGGGAGGTCGTTCTCCTCTCCAATATCTATGCCCCTATTGACTGGCAGGGTAAACAATCCTTATGGGGCCACATTAGTTTTGTCTGTAGCTTGGCTCCCTTCCAACCTTGGATTATGGCTAGAGATTTTAACGCTATTTTGGATTTGACTGAAAAGTGTGGTGGTACATTAAAGCTTGACCCCTCTAATTTACTTATGTGAAATTATATTGAAGTTTTGAATTTAGTCGACATTAGGCCCAACAATAGACAGTCTACTTGGAACAATCAGAGGACTACCAAACACTACATTGCTGAGAGACTAGATCATTTTCTGGATTTTAGTTATTGGGTTAGGGGTATGTGGTCTATAGGGTCTAAAATTTTGGACTGGAAAGGGTCGGATCATTGGCCTATTAAGCTAAATAGTGTTTCAAAGTACCAACCTCGCTCTCCTTCCTTTAGATTCAACTCATGTGGCTATGGGATCAGTCATTATTCGAGTGTGTGGCCAACTGGTGGAGGTGGGGTAGGTCTGCCCATGGTATGGTGATGTATATTTTTGCTAAATCACTATAGTTTGTGAAGTATAAGCTTAAACAGTGGAATCATCAATGATTTGGGAATATTTTTCATGTTAAGGCTGCTATGCAGACTAAGCTCGATGGTATCATGAGAATAATTAGGGAGGAAGGATTGACCAAAAACTTACTTCAAGACGAAGCTTAGGCTATGAAAGACTTGGAGGAATGTGAGCTATGGGAGGAAATGTTCTAGAAGCAAAAAACACAGATAGAATGGCTCTAAGAAGGAGATAAAAATACTTCTTTTTTCTTTCAATCGTCCAAAGCTAGGAGGCATGGCAACTCTATTTTGGTCTTGGTCAATGAAAGAGGTGAGTGCCTTAACTCCTTTCCTACAATGTTAGAGGAGGTGGTGCAGTACTTCTCTACACTTTTTAGGGAAGATACGAATGAGGAATTACCAGAAAAAGCACAAGTTCTCTACTGTATTTTGCCTCTGGTGATGCATGAAATGAATGAGAATTTAATGAAGGATATCACATTTGGGGAGCTTGAGGCGACTATTATCCAGATGAAAAAAGGGAAAGCGGCTGGTCCTGACAACTTCTCGATTGAATTCTATCAAGAATTATGGGATATTATCAAACTGGGCCTTTTAGCTATTGTTCAAGAATCTCAGTGGAATAAGCAAATGCTTAAGGCTTCAAATGTGACTTATCTTGCCCTCATACCTAAATGCGAAGGAGCAGATAGGCTAAGTCAGTTTCACCCTATATCTCTTTGTAATGTTGTTTATAAAATCATATCTAAAATCATTGCAGATAGGTTTAAAACTAGGCTAAGCACTGTGATTTCTGAAGAGTAGAGTGGTTTTGTGGAAGGCAGGCAAATTCTTGATGGTATTGTCATAGCTATTGAGTCCATTCACTCCATCGCCAGCTCCAAAGATAAGGCAATGTTTATTAAGCTAGATATGGCCAAGGATTTTGATAGGGTCAAATGGTCATTCTTGTGAAATGTTCTTAAAGCTTTTGGTTTTGTGGATGAATGGACCCAATGGGTCATGCATTGTATTTCCTCAGTTTTCTTTTTGGTGCTTATTAATGGGGAACATACAGAGTTATTTGGTGCCTCTAGGGGGTTGTGATAAGGAGATCCCCTATCTCTATATCTCTTTCTTCTTCTTGATAAAGGTTTGGGGAGGATGATCAGAAGGAGCAGAGAAGATGGGCATATTCAAGGTTGGCAATGGGGGGGTGAACTATTGGCACAGTCTCACTTGCAATTCATTGATGACACTGCTCTGATGGGCATGGCCACAACGAGTGAAGAAGCTAATTTGTGTAGGGTTTTGGATGTTTATCTAATGGCCTCAGGGAAAAAGGTCAATGAAGACAAGTCATCCATATTCTTCTTTAATACACTGGCTCCCATCCAACAGTGAATTGCTCAGACTATGCATTTTTAGATTGGGACTCCCCTCCTTGATTTACCTAGGTATTCCTATTTTAGCTGGCCATATACCCAAAGAATCCTGGTAGAATATCTTGGATAAATTTTGGGCGAAGGTGAATCATTGGAATCATAGGTGGTTATATTTTGTAGGCCGTGTTCAATTAATTCAATCTGTGGCACAGGCTTTGCCCATTTATAGATGTATGCTTCAAGTTTCCCTAGTGGGAATTATTAAGGAATTTGACTCAGTTAATAGGCAATTTTTATGGGATGGTACTTTGACGACCTCTAAATGGAGCTTACATAGATGGGAGATGGTCTGTAGCCCCAAACAACATGGGGGGCTTGGCCTAAGGCAGACGGATTTAAATGGAGTTGCTTTGGAAGCTAAGCTTTATTGGCGTTGGTGCACTGAACAAGACAAGACTGGGCTAGAATTCTCTCTCAAAAGTACTACTCGGGGACCACTAAGAGTGATATTCCTTGCTATCCCCTCATTGGGAAAGGCTCAATGATATGGGGTACTCTAAAAAAAGGGGCTGCTCTTATTAAGGAAGGCTTATTCTGGATTTGTAAGCGGGGATCCAAGGCTTTTTTTTGGACTGATTCTTGGGACAATAACCCTCCCATTATTTATCAGTTCTCTAATCTGTCAAACATTTTCCAAAGGTTCCTTGATGCTGGTTGGTCTCAGGTGAGTGACTTTAAATCATATATTTCTTGCAGACAACTGGAGGTGGCACAATGGAAAGCTCCTGAGGCTTGGTTAGATGTTGGAATGCAGGAGAAGCATGATGAGTTACTTAACCTCCTTTCTAGGTGTCAATGTAGATCCCTTCAGGAGGAAGATGAGCTTGCTTGGTCTCCCAATCCTAAGGGAGCTTACACAGTTGCTTCTGGATTTCAAGCCTTAGTATTTCAAAGATTGGGTAGGGGGAAGTGTAATGGTGGAGACAGGTCTAGAATAAATTCTCATGGCCAAAATGCAACTACTTTTTTTGGTTGTTAGCTTGGAATAGGTGCTTGACCTAGGACAATCTCCAGAAAAGAGGCTTCCAAGGCCCGTCAGTTTGTGTTATGTGCAAGGTGGCTGAGGAGGATTTTGCCTACCTATTTTTTCATTGCTCCTTTGCTTTGTAACTTTGGCATTATTGGTGGGACATATGGCAGTGCCCCTATTTCCATGTTTCACCCTTGGTCAAATTTTGGAGTGGCGTGGGAGAACCCCCCTCAAGGACGACTTTCCTATAGAATGTATGGTTAGGGGGGTCCATCTTTCTACTATGGCAGCTCTAGCTCGAGAGAAATAAGAGGATATTATAGAATGTGAGGATTATGGCACAAGTCTAGAAAAAATTCATAGGGATTAATCAAGAGACTGTGCAGGCCAAGAGTGAGGTTTGTCTTCCTTTAACCAAATAGGATGCTAAGGTGGTGGTGCGCCTAGGATTCTAGTGACTAGCAGGTAATTTGACTTCTATCAGGAGAGGTTGGCAGGTCAAAGAAAAGATTCACAGGGATGGTTAGTGGCAACACCATCCCAATGGGTTTCTCAAGATCAATATGAATGGTTCTTCCAAGGGCGATCTCGGGCTTGCAGGTACTGGTTGGATAGGTAGAGACTCTGAAGGTACAGTGATTTTTCTCTTTGCAATCCATGAGGAGATGTAAACCAACAACATGATGGAAGTCCAGGCTATTCTCTATGCTCTTGAGAAGGCTCAGGCATTGGGTTAGCATAGGATCATTTGTGAATTGGATTCCCAAGTCGTGATCAACCTACTTGTTAAGAGGAAAGTGTTGGATGTCAATTGGCAATTGGCTGTGATTGTGTAGTAAATTTTGAGGATTAGCTCATTCATGGATATAGTTACATTTGTTCATATTCCTTGTGAATGGAATAGGGCAGCGGATTGTTTGGAAAAATGGGCATCCAAACATCTAGATGGAGGAAATTCTGAGGATTGGGAGTCTCTCTCCCTGGAGCTATGCTTTGATTTGGAATGTATTTTGGAGGAAGATAGGAAGGTTCATATTAATGTTTAGGTGGGTTCATCCCTAGTTTTTCTATGTTTGTTATTTTCCTTTGGGGATTTTGGTCCCCCATTCTTCTTGTAATGCTCTTCTTCATTTATTAATATATTTTTACCCTTAAAAATAAAATTAAAAAAAAAAAACTCCTTTTAATGAAGGAAGTTTAAGAAGTTTGTTTCCAATATCAATTCGATTACCTATAATCTAGAATAATTTTATATAATATAAATTATATTCCCTTGATTTGAAAAAAAATATTAAAAATTTAGGAATGTTAACTCCTTTTAATGGAGGGAGTTTAGCAAGTTTGTTTCCAATATCAATTCGATTACCTATAATCTAGGGATTTTCTAGTGCATCTTCAACATTACATATTGCTTATATATTAATAAATTCATCTTCAACCATATTTGTGTGTAAGTTGAACATGAAATACCAAACTCGGTTCATACCAAGTTTTTCTTCCATTTTTATAAAAATGTTGACTAACTGTCTTTAGGTTCAACTTAAAAGATAAATTTGATAGTTAATCTAGGACTATAAATCAAAAGCTATTGTATTTCTTATTGTATATTGTATTCATATAAAATGTCATTTAATGAAATGAGTTTAATTTGAGACCACCCTATCCTTATATTAGCCTTAGACCTAGCTTAGGGCCTCTTTTGATCCTTTTCCAACTTCTATCCACATCTAGCCTTTACCTACATACACTAAGAACCACATTGAGCCATCACCTAGGCATCCCCGATCTTTTTTCACATGTGCCAACCACCTGAACAATAGTGTGAATCATTGGTCTATATCACAATGCATTATTGATAGATATGGAAACACTATTAACCTTTAGCTTCCCTTGCCCATATTATATATCTTTACACTCCCTAAAGCATCTTAGTGTCAGCTTATATGCATTTCATGTCTCAAAAAAAATTGAAACATTATTTAAAGACCACTCTCATTCATTTATCCCTCAGATGGAAATTATCCTTAATGATCTTAGAAATAATTGTGAAAATTAAAGTTACAAATCCCCATTTACCCCTATTTTTACATATATCCATCTACAACAACCTAGAGCTTAATTTTAATTAGGTTTATAGTCTCAATCCATACTCAAAAAATTCAAATTAGCATTCATACTCAGGCATACTAGTGTCACACTCACGTACACCAATATTTAGACTGGTAGAACTACATCATTCTTGATCCCCTTTTGAGGCATTGGTATGTAGGCAATGCTCAACACAAGGGGTGTTGAGGTCATGCTGAACCTACCTTACTAACACCACTCTTTTTATACTTGTGTTCATCAAAATACTAGTATGTGTGGATTTTAAGGATTTCATAGTGAAATTAGTCAAAGTAAAAAATACACAAGTATCTAGGTCTTGGGCGTATAGTCACAAGCTTCTCAAAATAGAATAAAGGTCTATCCAAATTTTCACTGCTTCACCTACACATGGTCATTAAAACAATGCCAAAGGTCAATAACATAGTAAACTATTAGAAAAGAGGGACACACTATTGTTCAAGGAGGGTTCTGATGCTTGTTCTCCACTAATAATGCTCTACCCTACTCCTATCCACAACTTGTCCATCCCAATCATATTTTTCAACTAAGTACACCTTTTCTAATTCATTTTTATTTATAGACTACTCAAATAAGTCAATTATTATAAAAATTAATGGATATTAATACTATAGTATTTTATTCCCTAATTTATTACTCAATTCTTTATCAACCTTAAGGTTACGTTCTATAATCCTAAAAAATATAAATCATTTGGTGAACCCCACTTACTGTGAATAGTGACCAAACCCTATCCCTAGATTCTCTTAGGGTTTGTATCCTTATATTTTCTATTCTCAATAATTAATTTCAAAATCTTAGATATAATTCATTATTTTAGTTTTTTAATCTTTCATAGATTTAATATCTTCAAAGGTTCAAAATATAAAACTTTTTGTTTTCCTACTTTCCAACATAAAATGGAAAAATTCAAATACCAATTTGAAGAGACCCAAAAGAGACAATTGTAAAATTTTATTTATAAACATTCAAATATGCAATATGAACTTATTTATAGTGTTAAATAAAGCTTCTAAAGTCCACTATAGGTCAATCCTCTAATGCCACATATTTTATTATTGTTACACCTACTATGGGACAACTGAGATTCTATAACAACTTGCTATAACAATAAAATTCTCACAAGTGGAAACACCTAATATGGATACTACACATCCTTTCTCTCTAGATGTATAAGCACTAGGCATTATATCCATTCTCTGTAGGATAAGGTGTTACATCTTGAGTAGGGTGACCCTAGACCATCTCACGCCTTAGACTATCATGTTATCCTATGTACACCATAGGCACAATATCTAGAAAAAAATTCTTTTCCATCTAGATTTATGGCACCCAAACTTACTCTATATGATGGTAAGGGTGACCAAGAGCATCATCTATGCACTTTTCACATAGCATGTTTTGACTACGTGTCTAATGATCAGCTCCTGACTAAGTTTTTCCATCACAATTTAAAGTACTATGAATTATAATGCTTCTATGATCTTCATAATCATTCCATTACAACATTTAATCCACTCACATATATGTTTTTGTCACATTTTTTAATCAACATCAGTGAAAAATTCTTATATGCTCAAGTTTCTCAGCTAAAGCAAAAATATAATGAGCCAATAGATGAATATGTCTTGCAATATAAAACCATATTAGCAAAGATGACCAACCCCATGAAAGATAGAGAACTCCAAGACATATTTAAGTAAAGTTTATTACCAACATTATATGAATCTATATTATTTAAAAGGTTTTCATTATTTACAAATTTATGCCATACAATGAAGGAATGATAACTCAAACTTCTTTCATGGTAAAGTTAAAGTACACAACTAGATCATATTCCACTAATAAGAGTTCACAATAAGATCCCATATAATGTCATGCCTAATGAACATAAAAATGAGAATAAAATAATAGTTAAGAAACTTTATATCCAACTCTTTATGTGTTTTTATCAGGTCCTCCAAGGATACCCTTTATGAATCTTATTGAATCACCAGTTAACATTCTCCAGCAACTTTTGGGATGCAATGTCATATCTCTCCTTCCCATCAAATAGGTTAATATAACTAGAAATCTTACAAATAATTATGATTCCAATGCATTTTATGATTATCATAGGCCCTTGATGATACTATGAATATATGCATCAACTTACAACGTAAGATCCAATACTTAATAGATTTTAATAACATTGATGTGAGAAAACCTATAGAAACACCCAAAGCATAACCAACTGAAGTAAAAGCAATGAAAATATTTTTGATCCATTTAGAAAACATGGAATAATGAGATAACAAATACTTCAAGTGATCATTATATTTATTAGGCATATCCACACTAATATATTATCATACTCAAATAATGGATACACACCATCTACATAATATCATTGGTGTGTATCATTTTTTAGTTCCATCTAGGCCTCTTATCACTTTTTCAAAATAGGAGTTTATTGATGATGATTTATATTTATACGTACTCTATTTATGAAATTAAATTGATCATCATCCTATTTAGAGTGTCATGGTTGAAAAGGAGTCAAATATCAATATGTGTACTATTAAACTTCTACATCACTTGGGATTTTTAGATCAAGATATTTTTATGACATATATAGTTATTTGTGGATTTAGTGGCCATGTCCAGAGTTTTATTGGGAAGATCATACTTTCATTATAGGATGGTCCTACACATGTGGCCACCATATTCATATTTTTACCTAGTGTCAAAACATTTGATATGTTATTGGGTAGGCCTTGGATATAACAACTTTAATCTATTCCCTTCACCGTACACAAATCAAGTTGTTACAGTTGAGTACCTTCCCTATGAGTATCATTTACCTACTCCAAAACCAGTTACATAATAGTCACCATTAAAATATTCAAACATATATTCCTTTAACACACCTCAAATATTAGGTGAGCCACTGGTGCATGTGAATTATACTTCTACAACTTTTCCATATTTACACACTCTCCCATAGAGACCTTTATTAGAGAGACCCTCATATCAGAGACATATTATGGACTCTATAGAGGATCTGTATACAACATTACCAACCATATCAATGTTATTGAGTACCCAAAGCACTCTAAATAGAGCATTTATGCCAATTATAACTTATTCTAGCATATGGGTCCCCAAGAACCCCATAGTTAACGTGCTAGTTTAGTCAACTCCACATATTTATAGCTACAATCCATAGTCAGTTTTAGCTACAATTTTTTTAGTACATCTGATTACTAGATTTCATATACCTCCTCACACATGAAATGCAATCACTCTTCTTTTACTTGATATAGGTCACCTTGATAGTGAGTTTCCTATAAGACTCATTAGTTAGTCTATTATCTTGTTACTTGTACATAGTTTCATTTTCATGTTTCTTGTACATTGTCTATACTAAGAAAATGCAAAAAAAAAATAATATGTTCAAAAATACAAAAACATGTAGATATTTGCTTAGAAAATACAAATTTTAGATTGTATGCATTTCTATGTTTACATTCTTTTTATTTTCCAGGTACTACATATGTTATCTATGCTAGTGTAGTTAGTTTTATCATACATGTAATACATCAATTTTTCCATTTAAGTGTTCACATATTACTATAGGAATCTAATACTTGAAATAGATCTAGATTTTCTACTATCCACCCATCGAGGGCATATACACATATAAACCGATTCATCATTGATATATTAGCCAATTGAGGGCATCATACATATAAATCTTGATTTGCTAGGATATATCTTTATATGCATCATATCATAAATTTATAATTGATTATATATTGATATTGATCATCTTATACTACACTATTTTTTGATGACTACTATTATAAAATCAACTTATGTAGATCTTTGATCTTATATGGATTTGTACCACATAACTATGTATACTTTCATTTTTATATATACTAGTCTAGATTTGAGTGTGTCTCTTTGATTATAGATATACTCAAGGTCATTTGAATATGACATTGTCCTTTCATTGCTTTCAGGATTTGGATATGTGACCATGTCCTTGTGTAAGCTTCTTGATTGTTTGTGTAAATTTAAACATGTCCTTCCATGTGGTTGTAATCCAAACATGCATGCTCTTTTGTTTATGAAAAATTTAAACATGTTATTATGTGTTCCATTTCTTAAACATAGAGATATATGCCCATATCCCTTATATTTGGACCCTTGGCCTACTTTTTGTGCTGCATGTGTTTGCATGTATGTTTTCATGTATACATCATGGACATGACACTTATCTTTTGCTTGTTAATTTCACATCCATTTTGCAATACCATGAGGGACCTCATGCAACTCCCCTTTCTCATTAGGTGCCTTGATGGACATCATCCCCCATCATCCTAATTAATTTACTTAGATTATATTCATATTTTTCTTTCATATACATGCTTACATTATTATATCTATCTTGATAACCTTATCAATTATAGATCTATCATACATCATACACTTACAACTTATGCTTCCATTCAATTTACATACACTTTCACATAATCTATTGTACCATTTCATCTTCTCTACATCCAGTGTTAATTATTTTGATATACCCATCATGGTTTGGTGTAATATTTTATTCCTCAATAGGATTTGTATATTGAATTTTCACTTGTGATAGTTGAATGGGTAAGAGGCAGAAATGAACTTTGATCTATAGTACATAAAGGAAGTATGTGCTAAATTATGTGTGCTAAAAGACTAGGAATATGAAACTCCATTGAATTTACATAGGTTATAATTTAGAAAGAATGAGAATAGTATAAATGTGTATAAATCATGAAAATCTCACTTTAAAAAAAATCTCCTCAAAAGGAGCAACATGCTAAAATTTATGCATGTTTGAATATTTTTTACATTTTGATGTGATGTATACACATTATATTGGTTTATCACAAAGATATCATATATCTTAAATGTTATGCACAATATGCATAGATTTTATTTGAAGGATAGTTATTGTAGAGGTTTAACAACTCCCTCAAAATAAAGGGCATTCACATGGGTTTGTGATAGAGATCAGGCCATCCTAGTGCACCAAAAAATCTATTTTTCATTACGTAGACATGGATTAGAAATCTTAGACTAAGGAAAATATAGTGAAATAAAATCATACACAAATCATTCTTAGTTTTCCTCAAAAAGAACACTTTTGGATAATAACACAATATACTAATAGAAACATAGTGTGCTATAGTCCACCCACAACACTATTGTCCAGTAGCCTCAAAAATAGAAAATTTAAGAATTATCATAAAGTTACAGTAGATATAGTTTAGATTTACATAGTCTCAATCCTAGGTTATCATACATGATTTAGTATATACATAGTTTTTACACAAAATTACTTAGGTTTTCTTAGATTGGGGTCATTATGCATGAATTGATCACTCTAATTTCAATTTCACATATGCAAAGACACAAATTACTATAACTCAGTCTAGAATCCATATGTAAAGATATTAGAATTGGGGGTATGTGTTTGGCACACTACTTCCATATGCTCAGTTTCACACTAGTTCTCTAAGATGGAATTATAACCCCATTTAATTATCCATGTTATATAATTTAGACACCATATGCACTAATTTTACACTAGGATTAAACTAGACTGATGCCTCATTCCATCAAAAATGGTTGGCATTCTCGAGTGGCATAGAGCTATTTTACATTCCCAAGTTCTCAAGTGACCCCTAAGCCTTTTTATTTTTCAAAATTCTTGACTAGCCTAAAGCCATATTTAATAACTTCATGACATCACATAGTTTCATTTTCAACTTGTTCTACTACACATGATAGGCAATTATGAAGTCATGACCTACTTGAGTTCTTAATCCACCTACATATGAGGGATGGATAAGTCATCAACCAAGTCAAAGTTATTCACAAATTATAATTCATCAAATAGGGATGGGAAATGATGGAGTAAATGCTAACTTGAGTTCTTGAGCCACTCACACATGATGTTTCATCAAACAACTTATTCCAAGATATTCGCCATTTGATCACCATCTACAATGACATACATGATTTCAACAAAAATTTTCATTTGTTTATGTACCAAGTGAGGTGTATTCATTCATTTCCTCTCTCTCACATCTCTTTAATTAATTTTGTCTTTTTTTTTTATATTTATTTTGTAAGTACTGATTCATAAATGTTTCATTTTTAGGGCATACAATGAAGCATAGTTCACAGAGCCAGACCCACATTTACAGGCTTCACCTCATAGGTAAGTTTAGGTATATTTCTCTTTCCTTTATCCTAGTCATTTCACTTTATTGCATTTATAAAATAATGTAGGGGGATTTTAGTCATATAAATTGTCATTTAATTTAATGAGTGTCACTTGAGACCACCTTATTCCTAGCTTAGCCCTAGACCTATTTTAGGGCCTATTTTGATCCTTTTAAATATTATATGTGTGTCTATACCTTACCCATATACACCAAGTGTTGCATTAAGCCATCACACATGCATCCTCAATCCTTTTTCACATGTGCAACCACATGGAAAATAGTGTGGACCCTTGGTCTATATGAAAGTGTACTATTAATAAAGTGGGAAGTGTGATTGACCTCTAACTTACCTTTTCCTTAATATACATATTTGAAATCCCCAAAGAATCTTAGGGTTATCCTAGACTCATTTTATGTCCCCAAATGCATTAGAACACTATAGAAATAACACTTCCATTCATTTATCCCTTAGATGGAAATTATCATGAATAAGCTCTAAAATAGTTGTGCAAATTAAGGTTATAAATCCCTATTTACCCCTATTTTTTAATACATCCATATAAAACAACTTATAGCTCATTATTACTAAGGTTTTTAGTCTCAATCCACACTCAAAAGATTCAAATTGGTAGTCATACCTAGGCATACTAGCATCACTCTCACTAGTATCAACACTTAGATTAGGAGAACTACATTGGTCTTGATTCACTTTTAAGGTATTGGTATGTAGGTAGTGCTCAACACATGGAGTATTGATGTCATGCCCATCATACCCTACTAACACCACTCTTATTCCACTTATGTTCATAAGAACGCTAGTAAACATGGAGAC
This sequence comes from Torreya grandis, assembly GCA_037957365.1. Classification (NCBI taxonomy): domain Eukaryota; kingdom Viridiplantae; phylum Streptophyta; class Pinopsida; order Cupressales; family Taxaceae; genus Torreya; species Torreya grandis. Next base: position 1,323,092 of record JARHVA010003720.1, read on the forward strand.
TTAGAGTTTCATAGTGAAATCAGTCCAAGTGTAGAATAGATGATGGTCTAGGTCTTGGTCATTTAGGTAAAAGCTTCTTGAAACAAAGTGAAGATCTACCCATAATTTCAATATTTCACCTACCCATGGTCATCAGTGTAGCAAAAAAGTTTAATAACATAGTGCATTATTAGAAAATATGGCCATGCTATTTTTTGAAGAAGGTTATGATGCTTTCTCTCCATATATGATGCTATACCATACTCCTACATTACCTCCCTACTCACCATTTCTATATCTCAATCATATTTTTAAACTAAGCACACATTTTAAAATTAGTTTCTATTTATATAATATTTAAAAGAATTAATTATTATACAAATAAGTGGTTGTTGATACAGTAGTATTTTATTTCCAAATTTATTACTGAAATCTTTATCAACCTTAGGGTTATATTTCATAATCCTAAAAAAGATAAATCATATATGCAATGTTTTTAAATGGATATTAGCCTAGGGTTTAATTTCTTGCCTAAATGATTTTTTACACTCAAAGGCCATAACATCTTAAAAATTAATGACTTTTAAGATATTGTGAAGATTTATCAATACTATTATACCAACTAAAACATAATATAATTCAATCAAAATCAACTTTTTTGTCAATAGTATCAATAATATGATGAAAAGTGGAAATCCAATAATACTCATAGAGGAAAGAGAAATATTTTATGGAATAATGAATAGTAACTATAAATAGGAATTGATATAAATTTTTCATTATTAGAGTCACTAAATTCACTGATGATAAAATTTTTATTAGTCCATTAATTAACCATTTCACCTATTTTGAAATTGGAATAGGGATCAAACTAATTTAATCATGAAATACCTAATGTTTATAATGACTAGTTTAAAGGCAAGTAAAGGTAGTTTAGATCTTAAGTGTAAATGATCTCAAGAAATATTGGAAACTTAAAAATATTTTGTAAAATTAAATCATTTAACAAACAATATAAACTTTAAAAGAATATATAGACCAGAAATATTATTTCTCAAAGCTAATATGTATCAAATATTTTTATAATATTTTTCAATCAAATAGTATTTCAATATTTAAAACTAAAACCTCTCTTTCACAATTATAAATATTTATATATATCTTTAACATAGCTCTTTCATTTTATATCTTGCCTTTCATTATTTGAAATATTATTGACTCAATTAAAAAAAACTTATGGAGGAGGTAGCCTGTTGAAGATTAAAATTATAACACATTTAAAACTCAAAATATAGTTCATTATATATTATCAAATTTCTTATTTATTCATTCACTCATAATCTCAATTAATGTACACAAGTTGTATGTTATTATAAACATTTTAAAGAAATATTTTTTCTAATCATGCAACATTTCATATGAATCTAAGAAACCCTAATATATAAAAAGGAATAAAACATACTAAATTAAGGAAAGATATGGAAAAACACAAACTATATAAAGAAGAAAATGAGGTTGAAAATAAAACACCTAAAAATAGATAGAAGATAATAAAAGATAAAATATTAAAGTTATATTCTATACAATAGAAATAAAAGTGAAATGTAAAACTAAGTTAGGTAAGGAAAAATAAAATAAAATTTAGAAATAATAGAAACTAAAGTCATTTAATAAAATAAGGAAATGTGAATCTTTATTGTAAAATTATAATTGTATATTTCATAATTTTTTAGAAAATTTAATGATTGATACAAGAGAATAAGTTTCAAGCCAATGCAAATAAATCAAAAAAACTATGTCATCCATGTGCATGAAGTATTTTTTGATTTCATGCAAATAAAATAATAATCTAGAGCATGTGACTGATATTTATCTAGCCACCAAATTTATCAATAATGTAACAAATTTTAGATAATGGGTTACTTATAATTTATAAAATTTGATACACTTGACTATACTGAGTTGACTACTTCACCATAAAAGAAATTTCTATTTGGTATTTATCTAAATATACACCTATTCTTATATGCTTTGAAAATATTGATAAAATGTAGTATATAAACTTGTGATCTATTTATAGATATATTATCTCTCCTTGAATAATGTCACATTCACGTATTTTACATTATGAGTTTTTTTATAAATTAAGTCATCACCAAAATTTATTTAACAATCTTAACTTGTATAAAATAATTTTAACTTTATTTAAGTCATTTTAATTTTAAATAATAATTCATTTTTAAAGTGAATTATAGAATAGAATTGAATATTAATTAGTTCAAAATTATTTGCAAATGGAGAAACCTTCATGGGTCAAGAAAGTCTCTAATATCTAGGTAGAAGTTGACAATTCATAGAATTTACCAAATGTCTTACCTAACCAACTTATTTTGATAGTCACACATTCACTGTATTCAGTTACCTATAATGATATCAAGCATATTCAAAAGAGTTCACCCAAATAATATGAACCTATGGAGCTAGAAAATGCAATGGAAACCCATTCAATCCTTATGGATTTTATGGTTTTGAGGAGTGGGGATCCATTTAGAACCAAATATTTATCTGTCTCAATAAAACTTAAGGAAATTGTTCTAGTTTAGTCTAGTTATGGAAAAGAGGGGATAAGGAAAGCCAACATATTATCTATAAAAAAGAGTCCAATATTCCATTACACTTATAAAAAACATAAGGAACTTGAATAAGTAGAAATGAGCTAAATAATGATAGAAGGGGTCCTTCTTGCATTTTTATAGATTCAATATTTAGGTAGAATTAGAGTGGAAGGCAATTTCAAGGTTGAATTAGGGTTGATTCATAATAATATGAATAAGGAAGATCAAGAGAAGGCTACGGGAGGTGTCACACCAAGAAGGAGTCCTATTTTATAGAGTCACAACTCAATACTGAAGGATAAAAAATGAAGTATTGATACATTAAATTATCCCCGAGTGAGTTTGGACACCCCTAATTACATTGCTAAATAGGTCCAAAGAGGAATTAAAAGATAAAGTAATTAAGAAGGAAAAAATAAGTGAGATCACCAAGGGTAAAAAAAATCACTTCAAAAACATATAACAATTACCAAGAAATGAAGTTAATCTCTTGGAATGTTAGGGGTGTCAATAACCCCAACAAATAAATAATAATTAAAAAGATGAGAAAAATAGAACATCCCCCATATTTTGATTATTCAAGAGTCCAGTATTTAAGTGAATCCCTTAATGAAATTAGGGACACATTTATAAAAAATAAAAGTGTATTAGTATTAACTCTAATGGGGCTTCTAAAGATTTATCTAGGTTTGGGATGCCCATAATCTAGATGGAGAGGCTCTAGTAAAAAATAATCATCATATTTTGGTGTTAATTATAGAGAAAGAGGTAAAAAAGGAATGGATCATGTCTAACATCATTGAACCTAACTCAAGACAAGGAAGAAATAAACTCTAGGAAGGTTTGGTAGATTTAAAGAAGAATAATAAAGTCTAGAAATGGATAATTATGAGAGACTTAAAATCCTCATAACCCCAGTAGAAAAAGGGATGAATTTATACTTCATTAAAAATAATAATTTTTTGAATGATTTCATTATGGAGGTGGGACTAGCAGATGTGGATTTAATAGGTAATCCATTTACTTAGACCAATAAAAGACTCAAATATAATATAATTTAGGCGAGATTTTATCATTTTCTTTTTTCTTTTGAATGGGACATCAAAATTTATATTTATATAACAACTATCCCTAGAATTAGATTATATCACAATCTCATTGTGTTCTTCAGGGAAAGGATATCAAAAACTAAGAACACTCCATTCAAATTCAAGAAAATGTGGACCTTTCATCATGAATTTAAGGAATCCATTAAATAGTAGTGGAATGTTCCTTTTTATAGATATGACATGTTTATCTTGGCCAAAAAACTAGTCTATGCTAAGTGGAAGAAAAAAGGTTTTGAATTGATAAATTTTCAAAAATATTTTCACACGATGAACATCAATTGATAGAAGGCATGTATGCCACTCAAGGTTCCAATGAAGATATGATCAATAAGGAAAAGGAATTTATCTATAATTTCTATAATATTGAGGCATAGGAATATGTGTTCTATAAGTAGAAGTCTAGATGTATATGGTTAAAGGAGGGTAACAAGAGTAAAAAGTTTTTCAATTAAGAAACATCCAAACCCAGAAACACTAACTAAATTTTGGAGCTAATTTGGGAAGATGAAAGTAAGTGTGAGGAAGAGACAATCATTGATGAACAAATCAATAGATATTTTATAAATTTATTGTCTAAATATAGTCTGGGTGACAAGCAAAGATAAGAGAATTTGTTATTATAATTTATAAGAATTATTGATCAGAGTGAAAATCATAAACTCTTGAAAATTCCATCCCTAGAAGAGGTTTAAGTGGTGGTTTTATCAATGGACGGTGATAAATCCCTAGTGTTAGATGAATTCCCTCCTTTTTTTCTTCCAATAATTCATGGAAATAATTCATTAAAAAGTGAAGTTAGTTACACGTGAGTTTTTCATAACATGAAAAAAGTATAGGGAACTAAATAAAATGTTATTGGTTATAATTCTAAAGAAACATGGAGAAAATCAAATGAAGTATTTTAGGCCCATAAGTCTTTGTTCTATCATATATAAAACTTATTCTAAAAGTTTGGATTTTAAAGGTTATAAATACTTCTAGAAAATATTATAGATGAGAAATAATGAGCCTTTATGTTTGGGATAAAAATTACATACATGCTAATAATAGGAAATGAACATATCCATTTATTATATAATTTTCCCAAATAATGCACATTTTTTTAATCTAGATATGAATAAACCCTATGACATGGTTTTTTGGTGATTCATAGACAAGGTGATAGAAAGATTTGGATTTGAAAAATTATTTAGAGACCTCATATAATCTTTTATATACTCTCCAAAGTTTTATATCTTGGTTAATGGTGTCCCAAAAGGGTTTTTGTAGCAAGGAGAGAATTAAGACAAGGAGACCCTTTATCCTTGCACATCTTCATCATATTGGCTGAGACCTTAGGTAGAAGTTTATAAAAAGAGAAGAGGCAAGGTTTGATTAAAGGCGTTAGAGTAGCCTTAGGAAGACCCCTGATCAACCATATACCAATTATATATCATGATACATTCTTAATGGGTGAAGTCATGGTTTATAAAGCCAAATATATCAAGTAAATCCTTCTAGAGTATGAATCAGTGTCTGGGCAATATAAAAATAATTGCAAAAGCTCAAAAGTTTTTAAACTCCTTGGAAGGCATACAAAATAAATTGGTAGGGATTATGGGTTTTGATATCATTAAGTTACCTTACACTTACCTAGGGATGCCTATGTTTAGTGGTAGGATGCACTCCTTCTAGAATCTTCATCTGAATAGAATCCAAAGAAAGTTATCTAGATGGAAAGGTCATTTTCTTTCTTAATCTAGAAAACTCTAACTCTTAAAAATTTATATCCAATATATCCATGTGTTTTTTGTGTCTACATTATGGATCCATAGTAATTTTTTTGACAAATTAGATCAAATATAATGTAATTTTCTCTAGAGAGGTGAAAAAGATGGATTTAGATTGCCTTTAGTTGCTTGGTAAAAATTTTGTCTTCTTAAAGCAAATAAAGGACTAGGACTTCGATTGGTTGGCATTATGAACCATGTCCTCATTACTAAAAAGGTTGGAAGGTGATGAAGGAGGATAATAAATGGACTAGGATCATTAAAGTTAAATACCTTGAAGGTAGGGATGAGGATAGCCTTCCATGGGAAGATGGACCAAGTGATGGATATACCTTGTCGACAACCATTTTAGCTAGAAAGATTCTCTTAATAAAAGTAATAGATGGAGGGAAAGAAACAAAGAAAAGGTTAAATTTTAGGTTGACCCTTGGCTTTTCTATCACCCCAACCTAAAAACATCCCTAGTTAGAGGCAATATTAGAATTTGAATGGCTCCTCATGATGAAATTTAATAATTATTGGGAGGAAGTAGAATGATTCAAGAAGTGGAAGAGTTTATAGGTATTTTAATTTTACCAGGATAATCTCTAAGCCCTTATGAAATTGAACTCTAAACTTTAGCATTAAAAATTACCATTCAACTTAAATAGGACTCCCTCTTTTGGTCGATGAAGGACGACAAAGAATAATTTATGAAATTTGGTTACTTGTTTGATCTATTAAAGGAGGAATATTGGGATTATTGGAGGACTCTATGGGTAAAAAACATCACCCCCAAGATCAACATATTTTTATGGTTGGATGATCAGGATAAAATGCTCACCATTGATAACCTAAGCAAAAGAGGTTTAGTCATCCCTAACATTTATGTTTTGTGAAAATCCAATGAGGAAATAAAATCTCATCTGCTCATGGACTATACCATTTTTTACAAATTATAAGACCTCCTCATTAAATTAAAGATGGATTAGGTTAAACTAAGATCTCTCTTGGACTTCATTTTCAGTTGAAAGAACCTTAGAAGGTGGCCTGTCTAGCCTTCTTGTGGCACCTTTCCTTCATCTTTTTTGGGAGGTTTGGAGATAAATAAACAACAACATTTTTGATATAAAAATGGTTCATCTCAAATCTTATTTCCACAACCTTTGTACAATCATAGTAAAAAAATAAAAGGTTAAATCTATCTAAAAGATAAATTTGTAGCCTCCACCATCAAAATTTATATTTTATGAGGATGGAATATTAAACTGATGATTGGATAAATAGATCATAAAAATGATAGAAGTTAGGTCAAATGGTCTAGACCTCAACTAAACTGGAGTAGGTTGAACTTTGATGTGACAGTAAAGGGAAAATAATGGTTGGTCTAAGGGTATGTATTATTAGATACTTATATAGGGGTTTCATAATAGCCTAATTAGGGCCAACAGGATCTCAAACCAACCAAATGGTTAAGGCGACAATGGATCTCTAAGTTATCTAATTAGAGGTATGGTCAGGTATCAAGAATATGATGGTCAGAGGGGATTCTCTAAACATCCTCACCATCCTCTACGGTAAATAAAAACCCTCTTGGTCCATCAAACAAATAATTAATGTTACAAGAGTGTTAATAAAACATTACAATTAAGTCACTATAGACCATGTGTTTAGGGAGGGTGATAAGGTAGCGAATGGGATGGATAATATTTGGGTCCTTAATAGAAATATTATTATGTGGTAAAAGGATGATGATTTCCCACCTCAAATTTTAAAACTAATAGTTAATGATTATAGACCCATCATTAGATCCAAGGAAGGGACATAATCACATGGTGAAAAAAAAGAGAGGTACGGAAATGAAAATACTAGAAGAGTGGATTAGGAAGGAGATTGAAATGATCTGCGAGGGTACCCAAACATTTGAGTATAAATGTAAAAGTTAATAGGTATTGAATAAATCCTTCATGTCTGATGTGGACATCATCATGTATAATAAATGATTCCCAAGGACAAATCTATCAATGTATTGACTAGAAATATACTTGTAGATAACTAAATATATAACATTAGAAGGTAATTTCATGTATTATTATCTCACCACTTTATGCTCTTGAATCATTTTAAATGAGATAATTAAATTGCCATATTTTTTGTTCAAATCACACAAAATCATGGTAACTAATTTCAAAGTAGATTATACAAATTATCTCATCCACCAAGGTTTAATTTTTCTCATAGCAAAGAGAGGGAAAGTTTCAAGGGGGAAGGAAGTGTATCAAGTGGAAAAAGACTTTGTGGAGAGTTATGAGGTCCCTAAGAAGTCTAAGGATATTTTGGAAGGAGTCATGAATGTTCCAATAAATCTTGGGATGAAATCCATTTTGAAATTTCCCACTCAATGGAGATCATACTTGAGGCCAAATCTAGTAAATACAAAGCTCAAACTTCTAAGAGTCCCAAAGAGAATAGGGTTAGGAACATAGAGGAATACTATATGAAGACTTTTGCATGTCCACTGAAGGACCCTAAGGAGAAGAATGAGATGAAATACACCTTATGCCTTCATTTAAATTTTAATTTGAAATTGATAGAGTTGGAGGATAAGCTGAAACATTAGGGAAGGCTTGTCATAAAATAGATGGAAGAATTGAATGCACTATTCAGGGTGAGGCCAATAACTTTAGAAAGGATTGGAGGACTAGAAAAATGTGGGGGTCATCCCTCAAATTGACAGAGAAAAAACTAGTCCTTCTAATAAGGATAAAGGGGCGATGATGACATATGTGACCATCTCTACCCATCCTAAGAGTACAAACAAAATGGAAAGAATTTTAGGCAATATGAATGTAAAAATGATGGATATTTCAAAACAAGGTGATAAAACCTTTCCAAATAACTCTAAGAAAAGATAATAAAAAGTAGGAAGAAGAGGAAGGCCCAAGAAAATCAACTCATGGTCAAATTATGAAAGATAAAACCAAATATTTTAAAGAAAATATTGGTCATAAAAGTGAATTAATTTGGCTCTAAATTTTCTACCTCTTAAACTATGCCTTTTTGTTTCTTGTTTAAATTAGTTTTTGGATGAAGTTTATCATAGGCTTATCAAAGTTTTTGGGTATTCAATCTATAAGCTTTTCTATCTTTTTGGATAGTCTGTAAGACTAGTTTATTTTTTGTTTTTATGTTGACTTGAATATTTTTTTAAGCACTCTAATTAAAATATCAATGAAAGTCCCATAATTTTACATGCTCAAATAAAACTTAATTAAAATTTTAACTAATAATATAATATAACTCATAGGTGGGGGTCCACTAACACACAAAATTTAAATGAAAACTATTCAATAAAATATAATATATCAAGAAGTGATCACTATTCACATCAATATAAAATAAACTAAAAATAAATATTTTTATATGAAAGTTTCATATATATATATATATATATATATATATATATATATATATATTCTTTTTAAAATTGGATATATATTATATAACTCTCACAAGAGGCCAACAAATGCACAAAATTTAAATGAAAACTATTCAATAAAATATAATATATCATGAAATTATCACTATTTACATAAATATAAAATAAATCAAAAATAATTTTTTTTTCATAAATTATTTATAAGATATACTAAGATTCTATTTAATATTACCTCAAAATTATCACTATATATAGATTTCAAATAGTTCGATCTTATCAACATATCATTGGTTAAATAACATAATCATCAGATGATTATTTAAAAATACATGACAAAAAATTTATACACTTACATCAAAATGAAGATATAAAAATAAAAAAAAAACATTTGGCAAATATAATCCATCAAAATTTCAAAATGCTAAAAATGTCCAAAGCCATGGGCAAAAATAAATTTAAGGGAAAACGATCTAACACTATAAATATTCTCTTATTCATGAGTGTAAATATTAACTAAAATAATGCCTTTATCAGTGGCATACTCAAAATATTCCAAAATATTCCAAAAGGTCTATAAGAATCTCAATTCTCATCACCCTACTAGATTCACCATCCACCTAGGTTTGAAGGGCCTCTCATGTGTTTTTAGTTTAAGGAGGTCGATTTCTATGGGAATCTAAGGAATTTAGTTTATCAAGTATAAGCAATTAGTTGGCAGGCACAACATATCATTGGAAATCACTAGATTATGAGGCATGTATAAACAATTAGTTGGCAGGCACAACATATCATTGGAAATCACTAGATTATGAGGCACTTAGTGAGAAGAAATAGTTAATGAATCACTATGAAAGGGTGAGGCTTCAAATTATTTATTTTAGGGGATCATATAGTAAGAGCAATATGATAATAAAATATTATGCATGTGGAATCATTATGGAGTGTGTTATTCAAAACACCCAAAACAAATAAATCATTAACATCAAAATGAAAGGAAAATTTTATACTACAGTCAAAGCATCACATAAACATGTTATGGGATGTTCGCACCCAAAAAGGTATACCATGGGTTGTTCCTCATTAATATGTTAGATTTTCATCTAGAAAAATATTCCTACCACATAAATTGTTTCTTCATGAACTTTGTGAACCTCTACTTTAACCCAAAATTTTACCAAAATAAAACTAAAAAGAAAAAAAAAAAAAAAAAAACATAAAAAATATTCCTAACTTATATCAAATCACATCTGAACTTATTTTTATTCAATATAATGCAACATTTCATACTAAAACTCATAGTATAAAGTATACTAATAAATCAATTTTATTTATGATAAAATCATAAACTTAGTCAATACTTTTTTTATAAATACCAACAATTCAAAAAAGATCAAACAAATAACACAACATGGTTGTCAAAATATATATTGCCTTCGTATATACAATCAACTTTCTATTCTTATTTATTGGAGATCAAAAATTATCTTTTCCTGACATTCGAAACTCTAATAATTTTTTTTTCAAAATAAATGCCATAATAAAACAGTCCTTGAGACCTTTTATAGATGTAATTTTTTTAATATGAAGAGTGATCAAAATATCTATACAAATATTTCAAACATTCCCATATAAAATTTGAAGATAAATAAACTAAATTGAAATCCACTACAAGTTAAAAAAAAAATCCTTGCAGAGGTATTGATACATGAATTAAATAATACTTCATATCACAAGCATCATTATGTCTAGAAAAGAAAATAAAGAAAGAAAGTATTAACATACGAGACCCAATTACTTCTCACAAATGATCTATGACAAAGTTGGAAATTAAGTGTGGTTGTTAAATGAAAAAATACATAATCCAAACAAAAATAAAGAAAATGGAAAGATAGGGCTTACACAAACTTAAAGAAATGAACGACATAAAAAATAACTAGACCAAAAATCTGCTCTTGCCTCCCATCCAATGATGCTTAGGGTTAAAAATGAGTGTATGTAAATAAAAGACACTCCAAGTATACTTTTTAAATAAGGCATATTATTAGTTTTTGACTTCATGTATGCTCAGAATAGATGGAACGAAAGAGGGTTTTACAAAATCTCTGCAAACATAAAATGTAAGCCTAGAAAACTTATATGAAAGAATTTTTTTGAGACGATTCATATGAAAATTGGATTGAACTATTCATGTTTACTTTTCAAAATTGAAATATTTATCGCAGTTAGCAACTCAGAGTCTTACAATTAAAACCAATCATATTGCGCTTAGAAGAATTTACACTGGGTTTTGAGAGAAAAATTCAAAGTATAAGATTGTGGGTGTTCACGCTATGATTATAATGTCCCATTTTCATCTTCACGCAAGTAACAAAGGAAAAGATTCATTGTCTATAATGTAGAATTTTTCATCGAATATGTGGTCAAAGTAAAATGTATGGGAATCTAGAACTTTCATTTCAATTAAAAAGCTGTCACAATTTATCAAAACTGATACTACTTTAAACAAATCAAATAAAAAGTAGTCAATAATATTGTATGCCATTTCACCATCCATAAAACTAGAATTTGTATGTAGATGAAACGAACAACCAATTAGTATCTACATAACTAGTCCATTTATTATGAATAAATGGAAATGAAAATCAACTTAAACCATGTCCACGAAATCTTTTATTTATTTTCAATGAACCAATAAAATAAAGATAAAATGCATTAATTTATTTTCAATGAACCAATAAAATAAAGAAACAACCTTAGTCCTGTGACAAATAAAATCACAACAAACATACTCGAAATACCAATTTATTCTTTACTTTTTTACATTTCATAGCTAAAATTGCTTTGAAAGATTAATATTATCAAGCCATTATCGTTAATAACAAATTCATTTGTCAGAAAAATACTAACCATTTAATTGAAAAAATTAACAACCAAGTTGTAATAGTGTATCGTCATACCTATAAATCCAATGTAATGTTAAAATTAAAACACACCTTCAACCCTCCGCATAAAATTGTCTTGGGCTTCTCCACATTGCAGGTTTAAAAAATGAGAAGTAAAAATGAGTTTATAAGGAAAAACAAATAACTTCTTCGATAGGGTTCCAATTCCCCATGCAAAATTTAATGAAAATATAAATGCACACTCAGTGGATTTTATTTTCATTAATGACAAAAACGTCTTCCATTATTAACTTGGCATTTTAAAAAAAAGTGAAAAAAAAAATAAATAAATAAAATAAAAAAATCGCCATCTTTTTAAAAAAATTAATAATGCAATAAAAAATAATCTCGAGACTTCAATATAGTCTTATCACCTTTAAATTTCTTATTCAATTATTTACCAAAGTCTCAACATGTTCCTCGTCACTTTGCCTTTAGTCACTTGGAAAACCTTTTCATTTTGAGCAAATATAATGTGATTATGTTACCTCAAAATGCTACCATATCCAACGTTATTTAAAATGAGATATTTGGGGAAATACTAGTGAAACTCTGAAATGAAACTCTGATAATTTAAAACAGAAATTTTTTACCATGCTTTATTAATTTAATTTATAATAACTTTAGCATCATTTAAAAAAATTAGAAATAACATCACACAGAAGTTCTCATTTTTCATAATTAATGATTTGAAGAAGAATCGTAAAGTGGAAAAATCATATAAAAAATGTTACCAGATTTAACTATTTTGAAATAAAATGTGATAACATCAACACTACTATAGCCTATCAGCTATATTAAACGATATAATTCTGACCATTTCAAAATTGTGAGAATTTTCAATCAAGCGCCAAATCAAGAAAATAATCAAAAATTGTATTTCAGATCTTAACTTAATGTAAAATTAAACACAAAAAATGGGGCATCACTAAAGTAAATGGTTGTAATCAAAAAATGAGCAGAGATATTTCGAGCTATAAAAATTTCCAATAAAAAAATTGTAAAAAAAATTCTCATCAATTTTTTTTTTTTTTGGTTGTGAGTAATTAGGACATTGATATTAGTAAGTGTATTTATTTTTATGCTCTCCGCTTTAATTTATATTTTTAAATTTATTAAAATTTTCATATTAATTTTTTTTAAATTGTTACAATAATTCCCCATCCTTCAATTTACATTTTCAAATTTATTTAAATTATCATATTGATTTTAAAATTACTACTTGTTACAATTGAATATTGTTTTAATGTATGTTCACATTTACATATAGAAAAATATGTGAATGGAACCTAGTTAAAAAATCTTGAAATTCATTCTTTCTTCGAAGTGTAATTCACGGTACATGCGTCACCAATTTATTTTTATGATTTTATGCATTCAATCACATACACACATTAGAGGCAAGAGATTATGTAGACATAAAAAAATCTATAAGTCTCTTTACAATGAGATTGTTTACCTAATTTTGTATACTTGGTCCAATTATCTATATTTGCAGGAAAATTCTAACACCAAAGTAATATCTCTCAATTTTTACCCTATTGACTAATAAAGATATTTATTTTGCATCCATTTCATTTTTTTTTGGGGCCTTATATACATATCATTTAAGCAACAGGAACTCTTCTTAATTTTTTTTAAAATCTTGGGATACGTTCGTCGAACACATGCGCATAGTTAAATCTGCCCCTAATGTTTTATCATTACAAAATCTTTCCCCCTTTTTATGTCCCTCCACCTTGGCATTATTTATCACACCCTTGATTTTTCATATTATTGTTTCCTTTCGTCAGAGATTGCACATTTCACATCCTAAGGATCCATACAGTGCCGCCCCCCCTCTCCTCCACACACACACACCCACACAAACACCAAGTAGGAAATATAAACAATAATTACAAAGTTTAGAAGCATCAAAGAGAACCATATAAAGTGTACACATGTGCTAAAAATATATATTTATAATCGTAAAGATGTATTTTTAAATTTTGAGTTCATCTTTTACAAAAGGAGGATTAGGTGAATGTTTATGTGCTTTGTACATCACTGATAGGGAAGATGAGGTTGAAACCCTTGTTCCACATTCCATTTAAATTTCATAACGACTATGTGTATTTTTATTCTAGAATGTCAGATACATAATTACAATGATCTTAAGATTTATAGACCCAACTTATTCTATCCCTTCTACTTTGCATGCTTGTTTTGATGAATTAATTCAAGATAGGAAAAAAGGCATCATTTTGAACAATAATTGTGACCATCAATTTAGAGAAGCATAAATACCAAAATTTATTACATTAGGAGGAAAACATACTTATCAAAATATATAATCTATAAAGTTTCATTACATAAATTTGTATGTGAGGAATATACATGTCGGTCAGATAGGTACAACATCAAATCTACCCTAGGTAGATTCGTTAGTTTGAAAATAGGCATTGAATCCATGTGTAGAGTGAATACTCCATATTTCACATTGATATCGATCATTCCTTCTAATTAGGGTTTAACTTATATAATTTCATAGGGTTGTCAAGGTGTGACTACTCCATTTATTTTACATTAATATTTTCCACACCTTGTAAAATCAATCTCATGTTGGAGATTAGCTTCATTCAAGATTAGAAAAAAACAAAGGAGATTTTGGATATTTAGAATCTTACACAACTAGATAATATGATAAACACACACAAAAAAATAATTTCACATGGGAATATCCTTTCTAGTAAAAAATCCATTACAAAAACCCTCATAAATTATAACATAATCTAGACCATATTACAATGATACAACAAAGTCACAAGGTTATATAACCTTCATAAAATGCTTTACTATATATTAAAATGAACACATTTGACCATGTTTACTCAACATTAATTTTTTTTAATTTTACACACACACACACACACACACACACACACACACACACACACACACACACACACACACACATTTATATATCATGTTAATTTGATCTCAAATATTTTCATTATTTAAATAACATTATATTCTAACAAACACTTCAATTATAAAATTTGTACGACAGATGAATTTTCATATACCAACTACTATGATAAATTAAAAAATAAGTATATTTTATAGTAACACCAAGACAATATTAAAACAAAATAATTATGATATATACAATTATAAAATTATTTACAATTCCTTTAGATAAACTTTCATTATTCTACATGCTACACATGTCCTTATAGCACCTTATTGGAATTCAACCACCAAGCACCACTTTATAATATCCCAAAGTGAGATGAAATTTATTAGAATGAACTACGTAGCTTTTACATAAACTCTACACACTAAAATCCTTATAAATTGACAAATCAAATATTCATGCAAGACTACATAACCATCCCAACTTACATAATCAACCTACATAACCAAGTACTTGTGCATAACGATTGCAAAACAACTAGGTTACAAAATATTGAATATATATAACAAATTGGAAACATTTCCAATAAATTTCAATATTTTTTAATACTTTGTGTAAAGAATTAGGTATTCATCCTTTATAAACCTCAAGCATGCATGCCAATTTCCATCCTTCACCAAGACAATTTTATGGTACTCACTTCCATGGTCAATGAATCCATAACTATTTCATTAGTGTCAACATTTTTTAGAGATATATTCTTATTTTCCACCATTAAAATTGCAAAATGATATCAAACATTAATGTACTTTATTACATAATGATACTTAGGGTTATTTTTTAGAATAGAGTTTAGGCTATAAAAATAATATTTATCATCTATTGCTTGAACCCAATAGTAGAACATCAAAAATGAATCCACAACACTTATTTGATTACATGAGAAGCTATGATATATTTAAATTTAGTGGTTGATATCTCTACACTATCCTTTTATTTGATCAACCAACTTACCACTCGATCAAATAAATTAAAGACATAAACATTGGTAGACCTATGATAATCAAGAAATATAGTGAAATAATAATCCATGAATACATATAGATGTAGAGTCTTTTTCCCACAAATTTATCCTAGTAGTAGATAACATGATTATATGATCCTTTGAGATATCTAAATATCATATTCACTATAACCTAATGTTCTTTGCTTAGATCGAATATGAATCCATTTACTATGACAATTTCTTGTGCAATGTTAGGTATTTTAAAAATCATTGTTTACATGAGGCTTCTGATTAAAATTGCATAAAAAACATAGATCATGTCATCCAAATATCCTATGTCTTTGGACATTTTTTAGGTTATAACTTATAATAAGCTAGGAAAGGTGTGTGCACCAGTTTTCTAACCTACATCCTAAACCTTTACAATACCATCTAGATGTACTTATTTTAATCTAGTTAGAGATTCCTATTCAAATAATCTCAATTTATTTCTACGTTTGATATAAATTCCATAACATAAAGATCTTTCATGTCAAACTACAAATATAGTTGAGACTATGATCATAGTAATTTGACATAGAGAGGAAGTTAGTATTGTATTAGTCAACAAGATAATGAATGGAACAAACTAACATTCTAACATCTCTAGCCTAGATCATAGAGGGAGCTTAATAAACAAAATATAATTGAAAACATAACTAAAATGCAAAATTTGACAAATCTCTTACTTCTTTAAGAGCTCCAAATGATTTATTGAGTGAATTTCTCAACTTGTGCATCAAAAAATATTTGGAAAATGAATCTTGTTAGATCCTTATCTCCTTGACACCTTGGCTTGGATATTGTTGATTGGCTTAAGATTTGGGCATGGTAACATTACTTGTATGAGGCTTATATAACAAATACTACATAAAAAATATACAATATCCAAGCTTAAAAATGAATGGGTATGGCCTTGTATTTATATATTTACGTATTAACTCTCACCCAAGGTGAGTTAATATTTAGTTAAGTTAAAAGTTATCATGCAAATATGACTTTTAGTTACTAGTCATAGTTCTTAGTTTAAAAATGTTGAATTGAGACTAACTCTAGTTGAGTTAAAACTTGTCATGCAATTATGACTTTGAGTTACTAGTCATAATTCTCAATTTAGACATGTTGGGATATTTTGATTACTCATAAAGATAATGATGAAAGACTAGGATATATAATGTTTAGAATTTATTTTTTTAGGTATTCATTAATTTCAAATGGATAATTAAACTAGACATTTAATATAATTTAATTGATTTTGATAAGACTTTTAACTCTTTCAAGATTTAATTAAGTGTGTAAGTGAGCCACTTAATAGGTCCATAGGCCAAATTGATAGCTTTGATGCTATAAAGTGATTGGTGGTAAATTGGTGAGAGGTTATTGTTGAATATGAGATAATACCATAAATAGGGATGACCCAACATGATTTTGAGATTTGATGAATGATGCAAGGTCAAATTTAGCCCATTTAGTGATTCCTAGGCTTAAATTATAATGTTTAGTAGGAATTAGTATGAAGTCTGGTCGAAGACCAATTGTGGCCAAATTTAGGTCTCTAAAATTTGCCTCTATTTGAGAAGATGTTACAAGTTATATGTATAGTAACATATTCTCAAAGGGTTAAACATGCCATTAAAAATGAAAAAAGATAATGATTGAAGAAGAAGCTCCAAATAATGTTTGAGAATCCTATAATGATGCCCCCTTGAAGGAGTGGCTGACACATATAATTGATGGATGGGCTCTAAAAAAGAAGCAAGAAGAAGAATGAAATTAACCCATGGGTGAGATTAATCAAATTGAGAGAATGATTGCATGCATTAATTTAAAAATAAGTAATAATTTGCTAATAGGTTGTTATAGTCAGTAACAAAGTTTGAGACACTAATTTTCCCAAAGGTGGTTATAATTAGTGGTAACTTCATATGTCCCAATTAAGGATGATGAGTCAAAATAATGATTTGCCTACAGGTGGTTATAATCACTAAGAAGACTTGGCTTGAATAATAATTTTTGATTGTGCCCTAGTAAGGTAGATTATCAAGCATAACTCAAGGATATAATCTGTTACACAGATTAAAGATGAGCGGGCATAAACATAGATGTGATGTTCTAATGACTAAAGAAGCCACAAACAACTAGGAACATTAGGATGTGCAAGGTGATAAAAGAGATGATTGGAAGAATAAGAATTGATCAATTAAAATTATTTGGTTCTAGCTTATAAATTAGAGATGATCATCCTTATTAGCATTGATACATCTAAAATGGTCAATAGGTTGATTTGATCAATGAGGGTGGGAGGATTTATCAAGGATACCAAGGAGAAATTTTTATGGCTCCACTACTTGTAAGACTTCCTGATCTAAATTTTGTTGAATCATGTGATGGTATGCATCATGATATAAAACACCATGATAACTTAGCCATAATATGCATAACAACTAACTCCCCATCCAATAAAAATTGAAAATAATGCACCAATGATTAAAACTATGATGACAATGTGGACATATGAATATGGATGGAATTAGGAATAATGCACAAGAAATCACCCAATGAATGCATATAGACTGAGTCAAGGCATAACAATGAAAGAAAATAAATAGAAAAATAAACAAACAAATAACTAAGAAAATAAACACACATAAAGGTTGAAATTAAAAACAACCAAAAATATCATGTCATTAATCAAGTCAATATCTATGCATGAGAGATAAATGGAAGTATAAAAAAGTGGTGTTCCCAAGAAAGGATACATGCAAAGGGAAGGTCACATTCCCAATGGTAGTGAAATGGTTTAGAACAAATAATGGATTTGCCCCAGTAAGATGGATCAAGGATGACTGACTAGGTTTAAATAGGACAAATGTTTTTGGATTTTAAAAGTTTTGAATGTTTTTGGAAATTTTGAAATGTTTTTTGGAATTTTTAGGTATCTTAACTCATTAGAGATTGACAAGATACCACTCATAAAATGGAGAGAGTGTTGGCTTAGGTTTCTCATAAAACAATGAGAGCATATGGAAAATGGGGACTAAAGTGACCTCAACATGAGTCAATCATGACCTACATAGTCCCATTAGGACCTTAAGTCATAGTAGTTTTTCCCACACAACAAGTAGGTAGATCTAACTAGGTAACAACAAATTCATAAATTTAGTCAAATGGAAAGGAAAATGAGAATAGTAATGGCAATGTGATGTGGAAATGCATGGTAAAGGTATTGTTCATAATTTTACCATAGGCAATTATAAATAAGAAACAAAAACATATGCTAGTGCTAATAATTTACCCATAAGTAGTTATAATTAACAACACAATATAGAATATCGATTTTCTCATAGGAGGTTATAATTAGTGGTACCGGTCAATTGTAAATGAAAGATAACTTTCTAGATCAACTATAACATTACTTTCATAGACTATCATTTAAACATATAATTCTAGAACTATTGAAATTGGATTATAATCCCCTCATAGAAGGTGTGGGAAGGATCAAAGGAACCTAGATCAAAAGGGCTGGGTAGGGCAGATAAACACATGCTATGGTCAATATTAAAGGTATGGTAGAATGGTATATGGTATGTCATTTTTCAAGATGATGATGATATAAAGATGGATATGATGGAAATAATTTTGTCCCCAAGTGACAAGGTAAGGTAAATGGTAGGGTATGAAACAACGACAAGGTGATTGAAAAATAAAAACAACAAGGTAAGTGACAAATGAAAATGGGAAGGTAAACAGTTCAGATAAGGTATATGTTTCTAGTTTTCTTGTTGATGTGGAGATGCATGTCCTAATCAACATATGATACAAACAAAATAGTAAATCATGGAAATTTATATCCCACACCTATTCTGAATAGTTTTTGTGTTAAGAACCTACTATAAATTTGGACTCCAAGAATGTTGTTATCTTCATTGGTTGTTGATTTTATTTCCTTTAAAAATCAAGAAAATATATATTCATATCCTCTACTAAAGAAAGTGTGGCAAGGGATGGTAAATATGGGTAAATAGTGTATTATAGGTTTTATTTTGTAATGTAAATGTGGATGATAATGGAATGTATAATGGTTAGGCAAAAAATGAAGATAGAGTTTTTCATACACACACAATGTTTCTAATTTTGGATTCAACATAACTTGAATGTGGTGGGGCTAAATACTTTTGAATATTCTCTCGATAGGACCATAATTTTTTTTATTGTTTTAGCCTAAGAGTAGATACCATCTACTTATGTTATAGATTGTAAGCTATATTGGTATCGTATTTAATAATGTCTTTATCAAGTGGTGAAGAACTTTTGTGCTCATCTATTGGTACCTTAGTGAGGTTTTCACCGATGAAGTTGTCTTGATTGTACCATAGCACCTCCAATAAGGTTTAACTAAGAAACATTGACTTTTGAGTTTGATTATCTTCTAGCTCCTCTGAAGAGATTTCACTAAGAGATTGTTATTCTTTCGCATGAATGTGGTCTTGGTCTCCCTGATATTCTATAACTAATATGTCACCATGGATGTATTTTAACAAGGTATGGTTCTATCGATCCCAGTCAACACTTGTGGGTGGTTGAATGTCAATATAATGGCTATGTTGGGTGGTGGTAATGATATGTGAAATGGTAATGGAATGGAAAGAGGTCGCATAATGATCATAAAAGATACTAGGAGAACTTGTGTCAAAGCTTAAGTAATCATCCTAAAAAATAGTGGAAGGATAAAAATGTATTCAAATTGATCTGCTAGGCATGTGTAAGTAATATTGTAGTAACCATGAATTTATTCTAATTTTGAATCTAATTCCGAATCAAGGGAATCTAAATCTAATATTGAGATTGGTGTTGATTTTGATTTTGATGCTAAATCTGATGTCAGTTCAAAAATAGAACCTCACTCTAATTTTGAATCTTCATTTGGTATGGATGGTGATACAATGATGTCTTTTTGAATGTTTAGTTTTAGATAAGTAACAACCTGTGATGGCAAAATAGGCTCCATAGAGATTGGTTTATCAAAGCGAGACTCCTCCATGAGGGGGAAAAGGTTAAGAGATAATTCCTTAGAGACTGGCATGTCAAAGGGAGGCTCTTTAAAAATAATCATACAGTGAAGATAATGATTAACCCAAAAGTGGTTATAATCATTAAGAAATGACTTAGCAAAGTGTCACTCATTAGAATGAGACTCCTTGATAATAGGTATAGTACTAAGAGGTGATTCATCATAGGTTGAGTTTTTACAAATGGTTGGTTAAAAAAAACATTTTAATTTGGTTGTTTGTCTTTGCTTTTGTTTGTAAGAATCTATAAAATACCAAGTTTGAATAGATCTTGGTCTTCAAATGATTGGCTCAATTGGAGAGGTATTGATTTTCTTGGTTGAGACTGGACAATTGGTAGGGGTTTTATAAAGTGGGAAATAATTAGCAATGAATGACAAATGGCTAGTGTTTGGATAATTATAGGCTTAGTAAAACCTAGTTTATGGTGACCCATCTAGTTATGATTGGAAAACTTTGTGATAATGAGCTACCATAATTGGAAGGGTCTAAAATGGTAATGGTAGGGCATTTCAAAGCATGGCTGCTATCATGAGCCAAAGGACAAGGTCCCATGATAGAAATAGTTGGGTGTTACAAAGATGGGTGGTTTGCACAAGCTAAAGGACGAAGTCTTAGTATAGAAATGGTAGGGCATTATAGAGCTTGGTTGCTCACACAAGCTAAAGGATGAGGGATAGGTATAGAAATGGTAGGGCATTATGGAGCTTGGTTTCTCACACAAGCCAAAGGATGAAGTCTTCCTATATAAATCCTTGGATACTATGGAGCTTAGTGACTCACACAATCTGAAGGATGGTTAACATTATTTTTGGGGGATTAGATGGTCATGAAAGGGTGAGTATCATACGTCAGTCTACTAAAATAAGGTACCACCGAACATGGTGTTTAATGTTGTTTCCTAGATTGAGCATTGTAAGCAAGATATGGATCCATCTCATAAAATACATTTTTACCATAGGGATCTTGAATAAATTCAATTTATGTTTCCATTCTATCAAAACTTGGATTGTACATGAATCCACCATAAGTGTAGTGATATGTATCCACATCAATGATGAATGTTT
>JARHVA010003720.1:1350000-1362500 GCA_037957365.1 Torreya grandis
TGGTTTCTGAATCATTGATGGTATGCCTCAACCACCAAAATTTTCCCAACCACTAAATTTTTTTCTTAACCACCTATGGTTCCCCGAATAATTGATGGTTCATTGTGGCATAATTTTCTAGCAAGCTATTTTTAGACCTTTGCCTTAAATAAAATTGCACTTTCTGTGTTTCCCTCTGACCAAAAAACCTTCCTTGATTTTTTGGGCCAGACCCTGACCACCTTAGCATAACATTTAATCATTTTATCTTAGTAATCAATTTATCTTTTCTTCCTTGCATATATTTAAATTTATATCATTGATTGTAAGTTTCATTTCTCTTTATTTTTTCAAATTTGATTGTCATAAAAAGTGGATTGACAACCTCCTAGAAAGCATTATGCTTCTTGGATCTAGCTCACGCTAGATAATCCACTAAACCAACCATCTAAAAACTTTATTTCAAGTGTCTCTTATGATTTTTAGGTTATTCCTTCCTAAAAAAAAGGATTTTCCACATTCATTTGGATTCATGTGTGCATTCTACCGGGTATTCTTCTACACACCCTATTACTAGATTTCTTTTATTTACTTTCAAAATTAAGAAATGAGAAAAATAAACTAAAACATTTTATCATGTCCAGTGGGACCTAGTCCCCTTTTCTTATTTTATTATTTTCTCATTGAATGAAATCTTAAATTTTATTTTTCAGGCTCAAAATAAACCTTCTACATCCATTGATTGATTGCTGATTTTAGTTCATCTAGTAACTTAGGAGGCAAAGTAATTTATTATAGCTTTCACAGTTTTTATCACATATTAAACCAAACCAAAAAATAATTAACACATCAAAACATACCTGAGACAATGTCCAACTAGGATTTCATCACCTAACAATAACCTTACCCATTGTCAGCTATCTTACTTGGATTTCACCACCAAGGGGAAAACCAACTCAGCTCTCTAATCGAGTATAAACTCTAAACATTGTATATTTTGGCTAAGTACCAGACACTCTTATCATTGTGGGATAATGAAGTGAGGAGGTAGGTCCCAATATCAAGCTATGTACTGAAGTTTAATAAGGCATAAGCCAAAAGTGATTTAAAATCAATCCTAGGATCAACACACTTTTAGTGTATACATTGTTTGCTTTGAATTATTTTTGGTTGCTCTTTGTTTGAGGTGTGAAGTTTCATTATAATATTCTACAATTTATCATATGGTCTTTACCAGACAATAACTAAGAAATCAAACCAACCAACCACTACCTTCCTCTTCTTCCTCCATGTTGTATAATTCTAATGATGAAGGTTCACCTCATTTTTTCCCCCTTTCTACCATAATTCTAGTTATTTTTAAGGGGGTTTTAGACTTCATTGCCTTCCTTGACAATAATCCAATTGCCTTTCAAAATTATCTTAACAAATTACCCAACTGTACCTCTATTGATTTGGTCCCTCCAATGGATCCTCCTTATGGTATGCCTCCCCATCTTATGGTGGGAGTTACCTCGACCCAACCCTAGCTAACCTAAACCTCCTCTTCTTCCAACATCCTATCTAATACCACTACCCAATCCCAATTCAATATTCCAACCTCTAACCAAACACATCCTACCACACCACACACTTCACATATAGGTTCAACTCTACCTCTAGTTACTTGTACTCTACCTATCATGGGGTTATCTTCCACCCTTGCTTGTTCCCTTTCCTTTATCTCAACCAATCTACCAAATTCTACCCCATTTTAGAACTTAGTGCTTTATATACCTCAAATAATTCCACCTATCAACACCAGAGTAACCACCCAACCTCAACCTATTCAACCTCCACCTACCACCTCAACTATATATTTAAGCCTACCTACATCCATGCCCCAATAAGTACTTATTCCAACCTACAAATATGGGTACATACCACCTTCCACCCAACCATTTCTACCAGTTAGATCCTATATGGCAGCATCTCAACCTCATGTCACCACTTACCAATATATTGCCTCTTCAATGCCTTCTATCACATATCCTTATATAATTACCACTCAACCCCAACAAAATTCACCCCTAAATTATGCATCTTCCCAACCTTAACTTGATTTGATTAAGATGCTAATGAATAAAATGAATAACTTGGAATCATCTATTTCTGGGTCTCAAAAAAATTTATCCTATGACCAAATTTGCAACGAACCCATCCATCCATCTATCCTCATCCACTCTTATTCTCTTTAATGGGAATTTCCTAAAGTTTCCAAATTCCAAGGTAAGGAGGATCCCCAACAAAATTTGAGATCATTATGTCATTCTTGTTACTTGATCAGATATGATGATGCTCTACTCCTTAGAACCTTCCCAATGTCTTTATCAAGACCCACCCTTGATTTATATCACTCTCTCCTTATGCACTCCATCTTCTCCTTCTCACAATTATCCCAAATCTTTCTAGAACATTTCTTGGTAAACATAACTAAAAAGGTTTCCATAATCAACCTCTATACTATCAAATAAATTGATGATGAGTCAATTGTTGATTTTGTAGCTAGATGGAGAGGCCTCATCAAGCAAATTTTCTTCACTTTAACCCAACCCAAATTAATTGAAAATTTCTCTAGAGGTTATGCTAATAATATTTCACCTACTCTTCAAGTCCAAACTTTCCAAACATTTGATGAGGCATTCACCATGGAACAAAAAATTGAAAAAAGTGCCATTGATGAAGGGAAACTAAAATTATAGAATATGAATTATAATTTCAAACCTAATGACCATACCTCTACCAAAACCACCAAAAAATCCCACACCAAAGCAAAAAATTTTACAAATTTGGTTGTTCTAAAAACTGTACCACCTATAATTGTTAACCAATCACATCAAAATAATTCTTCCAAATTTTCTTATCAACAAAATTTAACTCAAAACCAAGCCTCTCCATGATAATATACTCCCATCGGGGAATCATATGCATCATTTTGGATAATCTAATCAAATCTAACCTTATCCAACTTCCACCAATTAAACCACCCCAACAATTTGATTCTTCTCACCCTATACCTAGGTGGCATAACAAAAATGACCATTATGCCTTTCACTAAAGTGTTAGACATGACATTAATAGATGTAATACCTTTAAAATTCTTGCACAAAACCTAATTGATAGTGGAAATCTTGTATTTGATAACCACAATGCACCTCCTAATCAATCTCTCACCATTTTTCATAAGCCTTTCCTAAATCACACTCCTTCCACCCAACATCATGATAGTAAAACCAAATCATCTAACTCTTATGAGGCACATACAATCAATGTTATCAGTAATGTCCCCATTATTAAAGAGATCATTTCCTATATCACCCAAATGGAAGGAATCATCCACCTATCTCACTCCACTTGATGTGGTCATAGCTTTATCCACCCCTTTTTTGGTGGAAACACCCAAGGAGATAATTATTGTTTTAACCATTACCTCCACTTCTCCAATCCAAGTGGTAGAATTACCTACTTATCTGGATGACCAATCCAAGGAAGAAACCATACCTACCCCTCCAATCATAGAACCATCTATGCCCTCTTTGGAATCCATTCCCCAAGAGATCATTATCTCATCCATCCAATCACCACCTTTGGATCCTCCCACCAATACCAAAACCAAAACCATACCTTCCATCAAAGATACCAATACTAAAACCAATCCTTATTCTTCGTGCAAGGGCTTAACATTTGAGACCAATGATTAAGGAACTACACCCATTTCTAAGCCCTTATTTAGGTTAGTCTAAAGTTTAGAGAGTTCACATCCCACCCTAAATTTGATAGATCCACCTTTTAGCATCGACTTGGCCGTCCTTATCTAAGCAATTATGATTCCTCAACTTCGATTGAGTCCATACTTAGACCCATTATTAAAGTTAAAAAAACTACCTCCTATAAATCCATAAGTAAACCATCATAAATAAATCCATCTAAAATCACCAAATCACCTTACACCAAACCAATCAAGAATTTAGGAATTCTTCCCACACCTAGTCACACTCACCATCCTTTGAGACTAGACTTGACTTCATCAAACCCACCAAAACCAAATACAATTAAGTCCCATAATAAGGAAGGTCTACCCAAACCTCTACCACAAAATAGACCCATACCACCTCCTTCCAACCTTGCTTCCATTTTAGGACCCCATCCTTTTACCATCCCTATTACCTATTCTTCTTCTAGGAAACCATCTCCTTTTTCTCTACCTGTAACTACCAAACCCTCTAGTGCTTCATCATTCGTAACCAACCTATCCCAATATACCTTCCCACCTATAACTAAATCTTTGTCATCAAAAAATTTTACATCCAAGTCTCTAACCCCCAAGCCGATCATATCTAAGAAAACCCAAACAAAACAACCAACCAAAATCATTCCTACAACTACTAATTCCATAAGGATGCCTAGGCCCAAGAAAGTTCTCATTCCTCAAATACAAATACCTTACCTACAACACCTTTGCTAGAGTCCTACAAAACTATTTTGAAAAGGTTGTTACAAAATTATTTTATTAGCCTACCTCCAATCAAACCTTTTGATCCTACGCATCCTAAACCAACTTGGTTCAATGATAATTTGATTTGTATTTACCATGGGACTCTTGGACATGATACAAAGAACTACAAATCTCTCCAAACACTTATTCATAGCCTTTCAGATGAATATGATCTATTGGAGGAACCATCATTAAGCCCATCATCTAATCTACTACCTAACCAACCCATCCAATAAGCACCTACTCCCTTACCCCCACCTAAGAGTGAAGATGAGGAACCAAAGCAAATATCAAGTCCCTTTATCCATATGATTCACATGGTTACCCATTCACAGGCCCAATAGAAGGATAAGGAGAAAACCAATGTAACCATCCCTTGGACTTATCCTTTAACCTCTCAACCTACAAATTGTACCCAACCATCTCCATCTCCACCATCGCAACCCTCAAAACCTAAAGTCTTCTTTTTAAGAGCTCCACCTCCTAACCCTACTCCATTCATCTAATGGATTATGTTAAAATAACTTCATTAGATACCGATGAAAATGAGTCTTTATGATCTTATTAGAACCTCACCTCAACATCATCAAGCATTAATAGAGGCTATACATTTCATAAAGGTTCAACCTGATGATCCAAAACATATTTCATCCTTATTGTATCCCTCCACCAAGCTACCCTTGTGACCTTTTAGGATTTAGAAATTTTGCCTTTTCATACTGAAGATCCTAATCTCCCACTCTTCATCACAACATACATCAATCAAACGTATGTCAAAATCATCTTTCCTCTTGTATTGATTGATGGAGGAGCTAGTATCAACATCATATAATCCCATGCATATGACCAACTTCAACTCCACACAAATATCATGTTAGAGAGGATAGTGGTCCTTTATTATTTTAATGATACCCTAGCAACCACCTTAGGGACTATGGTGATGCACATCTATTTAGGACCTTGAACCATTCTTGAATTATTTTATGTTGTCAATGGAAATTTATAATATAATGTGTTACTTGGAAACCCATAGATTTGTGTAATGAGTTGTGTCCCTTCCACTTTACACCAATGTATCAAATTTGAGCATGAGAGACAAGTCATTACAATCAAAGCTGATCTTTGTCCCTTTGCCTCATACAATATGACCTATCAGCCTAATGATGTTCTTATTCCTCCTTCATCCACCTCACAACTAACTTCTAATCAAATCACCTCATCATCCACCAGTGGTAACATTTCCCTCCACCATAATGGTAAAGCATCAACAAGATCTTATATTCCTTCATCATAAATCCTAGTGGAAGACCCCCTACAATAAACATTTCAACTACTCTCATTGGGGGAATATTTCCTTCTAACTTGAGATGCCTTCCCAACTCCACATGAATATGGGAATCTTCAAAAAGACCCATCCTATGACTCCAACATTAGCACCATTGTCCCCTTTGGGATGCCTAACAATTGAATGAATTTCATCTATGGGGGAATTGATCAGCCACTTCTAGCTCCCACAACCACTTTATGTATCCAAACCTTTACCTCTAAATTTTTTTACCTAAGTAACCCAACCTTTGCCAAAACCTACCTTTATCAGTATGCTTAGAAGTGATTTATCCTTGGGCTCTATGAATAAGGACCTCAAAATCTTCCCATTATTAAAACCTTGAAACCTCATGAATTCTTTGATCTTAGGTTCAAACCACCAGAAGAGCCCAAATCACCAAAGCCCATTACTACTACTACCAAAAAAATCCCATCCTCACCAACTCCATCTTCCCAATCTAAGGACTCTAACATCATCCCAGCTAACTTTTTATTTATCAAAACTATTATTTTAGGTCCCATGGCCTATTAAAAGGATGGATAAACTAAAACCCTTCATCTCATTCATCCAAAAATGATCAAACATGATTCTCCCACTATCAACAACATCTAACTTCAAGATGACGAATCCATTATCACCTACTTAGGTGTGGGGGATTCCTCTATCCATAAATCTATCCCTCCTATGAACCAAATAATGTTAAATAAATCAACCATTGATGTCAGCTTGGGAAATTAGGAGGACCCTTGTATTGTTAAAATCAGCCAACCTTTAACCCTTGAAGAGTAGCAAGACTACCCTTCTTTCCTTTGTGACCATAGCATAGTGTTTTTTTGGTCTTATCAAGACATGCCCAGGATTGATCCTTCTATTACTCTCTATAAAATCATTACCCATCCTAAGGTTAAGCTAATTTGGAAAAAAACTTCACTGTTTGGATTCCCATATAGCTCTTCTCATCAAAGAAGAAGTTTAATGCCTTCTATCCATTAACTTCATTAAACCCATTGAATATCCACAATGGGTTTGTAATATTGTTCCCATCACCAATCTCACAATGGACCTTCACCTCTAGATTGAGTTTCATGACCTCAATCTCCCCTGCCCTAGAGATAACTTTCCTCTACCTAATATTGATCAACTTATTGATCTCATGGCTAGCCATGAAATGTTATCTCTCATGGATGGTTTCACAAGATATAATCATATCTTGATTGCCCCTAAGGATCAACATAAAAATTATTTTATCACCCCATGGGGAACCTTCTACTATAGGGTCATGACCTTTAGACTAAAGAATGTTGGAGCCACCTATCTGTGGTCCATGACCTATATCTTTCATAACCTCATCCATAAGATGGTAGAAGATTATGTGGATGATCTCTTGGGGAAATCCAAACATTGCTAGGACCACCTAGTTGTTCTCTCCATCATATTCAAATGATTAATCCATTACAATGTAAAACTCAATCCCAAGAAGTGTATCTTTGGAGTCATATCAAGAAAACTCTTTGGCTTCATCATCTCCCTTTATGGAATTGAAATAGACCCCACCAAGGTTAGATTCATTTTGGAGATGTTTCCTCCTACCAACCTTACCCAACTCTATATCTTGCAAGGCAAAATTTAATCCATTTGATGCTTCATCTCCCAACTATCAGACAAATTCTAAGCCTTCCATCACTTTCTCAAAAAGGATGTTTCTTTTAATTTTACCAAAAAATGCAAACAAGCCTTTGACTTAATCAGGGAGTACCTTGTATCCTCACCTATCCTCACCCCTCCTAAAGATGATCAACCCTTTTACCTCTATATATCTGCCACTAACCACTCTTTAGGGGCAATGCAAGCTGATAGAGATGAACAAAATAAAAGAGCAGAACATCTATTACATCAGCCACACCCTAATTGAATATGAAACCTAGTATACCCATCCCAAAAAACATTACCTTGCCTTAGTCTTTGTAGTATCTAGAATCCATCATTATCTTCTTAATCACAAAACCTATGTCATCACTAACACTGACCCCCTTAAGTATATGCACTCTAGGCCATATCAAAAACAATGTATGGCTAAGTGGCTCATACTTTTATATAAGTTTGATCTTTATTTCTTACCAAAAAAGTTTATTAAGATATAGGTCATTACCGACCAGTTAGCCAAAGCTCCTCTACCCAATAATCAACTAATACCTCTTACCTTTCCCAAGAGGAATCCCCCATTAAATGACCATGTTTTTTGATGGCTCATAGTGTAAAAATGGTGGAGGCACTAGACTAATATTCATTCCCCTTAATGTAAACTTGACTTCGAGTGTACCAATAATGTAGCTTAATATGAAGCCTTATTCATAGGTCTTTAAACCACCCTTGCTTTAGGGATCAAAACAATTACTATTTTTGGGGACTCTTAGTTGGTCATCAACTAGGTCACTAGATCTTATCAGTGCAAAAATGATGCCCTCTTACAGTACAAACAACTTGTAGATGTAATTTTATCATCATTAAATAATTACATCATCCAATCAGTTCCTCAATCCAGTAAATTTGTGGACACCATGATATCTCTCACTTCCTAAATTCCATCCCAACAAACCAAATTTAAACTATTTGTCACCATTCATTACTTTATCACACCTTCATATATCATCTCTAATATTCCTACCATTTTTAGATTGGAAACATCATGTTTTGACACTTGATATAACTAATTTTTTTATTACGTTAACCTTGGCATTTTCCCTCATGATCTTTCAATTAATGTCTGTAGAGATTTTACCTAGTGTACCTCTCATTACACCATTATAGATGGAATCCTTTTAAAGTTTGGTTTTGATGGCATCCTTCTCTATTTTCTCTATAGTCATGAGGCCTCTCATTCCATCAAGGAAGTCCATGATGGCATCTGTGGTGGAAAAAATTATAGTGGCCTAGTTGTCACCAAACATATCCTTCACCTAGATTACTATTGGCCCACACTTAATCAATTCTATTGTGTCTATGTCAAAAAATGTGTCAAGTGTCAACAACATGCTAACCTCCATCATGAACCTCCCCATGGTCTTCAGTTATCTTAATATTATTGGCCCTTTTCATAATGAGGCCTTGACTTTATTGGGGAAATCAACCCCCATTCTTCATAATGACATTGATATATCATCACTGCTATAGATTATTTTACCAAATAGGTAGAAGCCATCCTACTTATATCAACCAAACCCAAAATAATCATTGAATTCATTAATCACCACATCATCTGTCA
Organism: Torreya grandis; assembly: GCA_037957365.1. Classification (NCBI taxonomy): domain Eukaryota; kingdom Viridiplantae; phylum Streptophyta; class Pinopsida; order Cupressales; family Taxaceae; genus Torreya; species Torreya grandis. The sequence continues at coordinate 1,359,103 of JARHVA010003720.1, forward strand.
CTTTAGTGTTCCCCATAAAATCATTACTAATAACAACAAGTCCTTTAAAAACAAGAAATTCTAAGAGCTTTGTGATGATTTTAGAATCAATTTAAGCTTTTTCTCACCTTATCATCCACAAGCCAATTCATAGGTAAAAGCTTCCAATAAAACCCTCATCAAAATGCTCACAAAGTTGGTTAGTGTTTCTAGTCAAGATTGGCACCTCCATATCCCATTTGCTTTATGGGCCTATCACACTAGTATCCAAACCACTCTGGGTGCTACACCTTTCTCCCTCATCTTTGGAGCCAAAGTAGTCTTGCCTCTTGAAATCCAAATTCCATCACTTTGTATATCCTTACATGAAATCTTCTCTAAAAGTGACTATCATCAGGAACACCTTGTGCACTTCAAGATTATTGATGAACATTGCCTTGTTGTGCTCAATAATATTCATGTCTATCAAGAGAAAATCAAGCATGCATATAATTTTTTTTTGAAAAGGCAAGAATTTAACATTGGAGACCTCATCCTTAAATAAAATAAACATGTAACTAACATGGAGAAGACCGAGAAAGGAAAGTTCACTTTTAATGGGTTAGGACCCTACATTATAACCCATAAATATGGATCTAGTGCATATCATTTATCCTCTCTCAAAGGTAAACCAGAACTTGAGCCTATCAATGATTCACATATTCATCATTTATATTTTTAAACATGATCAAAATCACTTTGGTGTCTAACTTAAGCTCATTCCTTATCTAATATAACTTTTACCTCCTCTCATCTACATTTCCCTTTTCTTGTTCAGAATAATTGATTATAATTTATAACCATGTCATTCATTCATCACATGTAAAACCTAGTCCTAAGTATGGGTACCCTCGATCTACCCATAACATGGTTCTCATGGATATTTTTTTGTCTCTCCATAGATAGAATCCCATGAGTAGTTGTCTCTCAACCCATCTATTTCATTTACCAATAACCTTTTGTGTTAGAGTCTTTCCTCTATATGGGTGGAACTTTAAGCCTAAGTAGACTTGTCCATGTCTAAATTCACATTAAAAATCATAGCATTTTATGCTACTCCCTTGAAGGATAGCTACCTAATAATTCAAATTTGCTTAATAATAAACTGCTCCCTTAAAGGACAACTATAAACATAAAATTTTAGATAACTCCCTTGAAGGATGGCTAAATAATAATCATTTGAAGATTCCCACATCAATCATCTTTAGTAAATTATTAAAATAACAAAATCAATAAACAAAACTAAATCAAAATCCAAATAAATAAGTCACAATCGGCTCTTAGAAATGCCATTGGTAGACTTACTACATCGATTAGTTTACATAGTATCCCATCTTGCTATAATTAGCTCTTATACATGTCATTAGTAGAATTCCCACATTGATCAGTCTACATCTCATAATAAGGCATGGATTTGTCTACTACAACTCAATTGACACCTATAGAAGGGGAAAGTTAACCGAGATTAGGTTAACACTTAACATTCACCCTCTTATATATCACCCACATTTCCTTCATTACTTGTTGAACTCAAGGGACTATGATCTTACTTGACACAAAGTGATCAAGACACCCTTGTTCTTAGTCAAAGCATGCTACTGTAAATCATTTGATGGGATTGTGTTCACTAAGTTGATCTAACTATGGATTCTTATTGTTAGGTTATTGATAATCAGAACAACATGCCTCTTCCTTATATATTTTTTTGGGCCATGTGAACATGTTTGTCTTTAATTTTTTTTCTTTCCACCCGGTCAAACATTCTCATAACCAAAATAATCATGTCAAAACAATCCCACTCACATCAATATAATAACATCATAGCACTACCAATCCCAAAATTATTATCATATCAAGTTGAAGTTTTCCACTATGCTATCACATCATACTAATAAAATATTTTTATATGTCTCAATGCATCACTCAAAATATCATCACATCTATTGTTTAAAATAACTTAAATTAAATATTATATATCCTGGTCACCACATTATCATCATCATGCCTCTACTCACCCATCGACATAAACATATTCATAACCAAAATACTCATAACATAATCATGATCATATATCAACATAAACATCATAATCAACATAATTAAAACAATAATGACATCATCATCTTCATACCTAAACTCACATAAACATCATAAACATTATAGGCATAAATAATAATCATGATCATAATCATCAACATCATAATCAACATCACATCATGATCCTCATAAACATAATCATAACCAAAATACTCATAATAGTAAGCCTAATCATAAACATCATCATAATCATAATATGAATAATCATAAACCACATAAGCATCCAAAATCCACATGATCAACATACGCATGAATGCCATCATTAATATAATCATATACATCATCATAATATAAAAAGATACACTATATGTCTATCTCATAAATACATCTTGCCTCATCGACATACATGACAAAATCAAAACATGTACAAAAATATACATCATATAAGTATAATATCTCAAGGCCCTAGGGTACCAAAATCGAAACCACCTGCACCTACCCCACCATCTGGTGGTGGACCCCCTAGTGTACCTCCCTATACCACTGTCGATGCCCACTGACCTAGTGTAGCTACTACTAGACCCCCAACTAGGCTAGATATATACCCCCCATATCTCCATCACATCTTGTAGTTGGGCTAGTACCATGGCCTCATAAAATTTGAGCTCCTGCATGATGGCCAGATACCATGTCCTTGGAAATGAGTTAGTTGATCCTCCTCCTACTGTGGTCACCCAACCTCTTTCTCTTAAAGAGTCCCTCTCCTATGTAACCACCTCAAAAGTGGATCTTTCCTAATCACACTTGCTTATTAGGGTGATAACCTACCCCTATAAAGTGACTATATGTTCCTGTAATGCAATTACCTATCCCTATAAACCTATCAACTAGGCTAGTATCACTATAAGAGCTACTGCTAGATGATCATCCTAACCTCCACCATGTACCTAATTTGGATCCATATCCATGAGTTGCTAGCCCCTATCTACCTATCCAAAATATGTGGTTGCATACATAGTCTAGTACCATCCATTGTATCCATTTATAACCCTGACATCATCTATAGGATCTCTCACTAGAAACTCCTTATAATCTAACACAAGGGCATTTGGTTGTGGCTCTAGTAGTGGGTACTCTACCTCCTCCTTCCTATATTGAGGGACATCCAATGGTATATACTATACCAACCTGAATTGCCTCTAGACTTTATCTACTAGTATGTGCTTAGTCTCTCCATCCTATTTACCATAAACCCATCACCAACTCTATAATGATAACATGTAGTACCTATAACCTATCCATAGAGGACATATCACATAAGGCCTCCATATAATTTCTAATAC